>JBBMOL010000653.1:0-100504 GCA_037954665.1 Laguncularia racemosa
ATATAAATAAGAGGAATTGAAAAATTAGGAGGTTAGAGGCTTATTTTAAAAAAAAATTTTTTTTAAAAAAATTTAAAGTAAAAAATTTTTTTACCAAATTTTTTTTTTCCTTAGTCACAACTAAAACCAAACCCCTAGTTTTTTCCCCGATACGGGAGCTCACTTTCCCTTCATAAGCCTAGGCCGTGACTTAACTTTTAGAGATTGGACGAAAAAACCTTTTCCCCAAGAACTTAAGGATTAATCCCTTTTACGGGGAGAAAGGACTATTGCAAAAAGCTAGGGGTAAAGGGTTTTCCCCAATCAAAATCCGGGGAAAAAATAGCTTGTGGATTTAATTTTTTTGGCCATGAGGGGCTACGAAGTGATATTAGGAATGGATTGGCAAACCCTAGAAATTTTGCCTAAAAGACTACAAGAAAAAGGGGTGCAATTTAGCAGGCCAGGGAGTAAAAACAATAGTTATCAAGGGAAAGTAAAAGAGACCGAAAAAATCTCAGCTAGCTAAATTGAGGAAAAAGAACAGTTTTTCCGGGTTTTGGAACATTTTACTTAATAATCGGGGGAGGGGGAAAGGGCATTCCCGAATTTAGGGGAAAATTTTCCAGTTGTTAATAAAAACCCTGACGTATCTCCAAAAAGAATTTCTAAAAATTACCACCTTAGGGGGGAAAATTGAATTTTCCCCTTTGGGAACAAACCCGGGGTACCGAACCAATAAAAAAGGGGCCCCTTATAAAAGGGCTCATTGGAATTACAAGAGTTGAAAAGGCAGTTACAAGAATTGATGGGAAAAGGGGTTTATTTGCCCAATGTAACCCAGGGGCCCCCGTATTATTTGTCAAGAAAAAAGGGCAGATTATCGATTTTTCTAACTATCGAGAGTTAACAAAGTGACCGGCAAGAATAGATATCCCTTTCCAAGGGTCCAAAGACTCTTTAAACAACTGAAGGGGGGCACATGTCTTTTCTAGAATCGACCTGCGATCCAGATACCACCAATTGAGGATTAAATTGGAGGATGTGCCAAAAACTACCTTCTGAACAAGATATGGTCATTATAAGTTCTTAGTTATGTCCTTTGGATTAACAAATGCTCTAGTTGCATTCATGGATATTATGAATAGGATCTTTAAGCCGTTTTTAGATAAGTTCGTCGTAGTTTTCATCGATGACATTCTGATCTATTCCAAGACACTGTTAGAACACGAAGAACACTTGCAAATCACTTTGGGACTATTGAGAGAGCATTAATTTTATGCGAAACTATCCAAGTGTGAATTCTGGATGCATCACGTGGAATTCTTAGGACACGTTATATCCAGTGAAGGGATAACAGTGGACCCAGCCAAGATTAAGGCTATAGTTTATTGGAAGTCACCCACTACAGTAATGGAAGTTAGAAGTTTCCTTGGGTTAGCCGAATATTACCGGCAATTTGTGAAGGATTTTTCACAGATATTGAAACCTTTGACTAGACTAGCCTAGAATGAGGTGAAGTTTGAATGGGATGAGAAATGAGAGAGAAGCTTCCGAGAGTTGAAGCAAAGATTAGTTACAGCTCCAATCTTAACATTGCCTAACACGGAAGAGTCCTTCAGCATATATAGTGATGCTTCCCAAAATGGATTGGGTTGCGTGCTAATGCAGAATAAGAAAGTCGTGGCTTATGCTTATCGGCAACTAAAAACCCAGGAAAGGAATTACCCTACTCACAATCTAGAGTTGGCAGTGATTGTGTTTGCCCTGAAAATATGGAGACATTACTTATATAGGTAGAGGTGTGAAGTATACACCGACCATAAGAGTTTAAAGTATATATTTACTCAAAAAGAACTCAACATGCGACAGAGGAGATGGCTTGAACTCATTAAGGATTATGACCTCGGTATTAACTACCACCCGGGAAAAGCCAATGCAGTGGCCAATGCTTTGAGTCGAAGAAACCACGACCAGGTAGTAGCGTTGTTAACGGAACAGCAACAATTAATACGAGAATTTGAGAAGCTTAGGATTGAGTTCAGGTGGCATAAGGAAGAAGAGGCTTAGATATCTACTTTGGAGGTATGACCTACACTTTTGGATAGACTAAAAGAATTACAGCGGGTTGACCAAACAATCACAGAACTTAGGGAAAAAGTGGAACAAGGGTCAACACCAATTTCGAAGTGGACCTAGAGGGAATCTTAAGATTAAGAGGTAGATGGTGTGTACCATCGAATCAACAGTTAAGGAATGACATCCTCGATAAAGCCCATAATTCTGGTTAGACCCTACACCTTGGAGGAAATAAGATGTATTAGGAGCTTAAAAAGGACTATTGGTGGAAAGGAATGAAGAGGGATGTAGCACAGTTTGTTTCCCAATGTTCCATCTATCAACAAGTTAAGGCCAAGCATCAACGACCTGGAGGATTGCTATAACCTTTGCTGATTCCCGAATGGAAAACAAAGCAAATCACAATGGACTTCGTTACGACATTACCGAGAACCAAAGCTAGGTGCTAAGCAATATGGGTAATCGTGGACCGATTAACCAAATCCGCCCATTTTTTATCAGTTAATATGACTTATTCATTAGAAAAATTAGCTGGGATCTACCTATGAGAAATTGTGAGACATCATAGGGTACCACGAAGTATAGTATCCGATCGAGATCCTCGCTTTGTATCAAAATTCTGGAGAAGTCTACAACAAGCTCTGGGAACTAAACTACAATTCAGTACAGCATATCACCCTCAAACGGATGGACAATTCGAATGGACCATCCAAACCTTAGAAGATATGCTACGAGCTTATATATTAGACTTTGAGGATAGTTGGGAGCGGCATTTGCCATTAGTCAAGTTTGCCTACAACAATAGCTATCATTCGTCGATCAAGATGGCCCCATATGAAGCTCTATATGAACGAAAGTGTAGATCTCCATTGTATTGGGACGAGATAGAACACAAGGCACTTGGGCCCGATTTGCTACAAGAGAAAATAGACAAGGTTGCCATTATTAAGCAACGAATGAAGGAAACCCAAGATCACCAAAAGAGCTGGGCTGATCTGAAGAGAGGGGAAGTAGAATTCGTACCAAGAGAACATGTCTATTTAAAGGTCACCCCAGTTAAAGGAACTAGACGGTTTGGAAAGAAAGGGAAGCTAAGTCTCAGATACGTAGGGCCATATGAAGTAGTGGAACAAGTTAGAGAAGAGGCCTATCGCTTAGCTTTACCACCTCAACTGTCAGGAGTTCACGATGTCTTCCATGTGTCATTGCTTCAGAAACACATTCTAGACCCTAATCAAGCTATTGAGATGGATATCATGGAAATTCAACCAAACTTGACGTATCGAGAACATCCTAATCGAATTCTTGATACTCAATCCTGAGAGTTACGTAATAAGACCATCAGGTTTGTTAAGGTCCAGTAGAGTTGACACTCAGAGCGAGAGGCTACTGGGGAGAAAGAAGATGAGATGAAGGAAAGATACCCCCAACTCTTCAAGGAACCAGGTACATCCTAAAGTTTTGAGGACAAAACTTTCGAAGGAGGGGAGAATGTAAAACCCACAAACTTTAATTTCGTATAATAGCGAAATAATTAAAAGATTTCATTAAAATCCTTAAAACACTATTCGAATAGAGTATAATAATAGAAATAAGCGCATTATAGATAAACCATAAGAAAATTTTGAGTAAACGATGGAGTAGATCAAAATCATATTGATACGATTCCAAGAGCTAAGATACGAGTGCTAAAGAAAACAAAGTCAATCCGAGCTTTAGGTGGTAGTGCGGGGTCAAAAAAAGGAGGACATAAGTGTCAGGAGGACCCAAGGTGAAGTTCAGTCAGCCTTAAGCGGGCCTTGAATAAAGGCCGGCCGAGTTAGCTTCAAGGCCGCCAACCTTGGAGCCAGCCTTTGTGCCGACCTTTAGCCAGCCTTGAATGGTTTCGCACAATTTTTTAGGATGATATAAATAGGCGTCCTTAGGGTATTTCGATAACAATGTTATTTTGGTTGTAAAACAGAGACACTTTGAGCGGTGTGAATCTTGTTTGGAGATTTGTGAATATTGGGAATTGATTTTTCTCTTTATTCTTGTTGTTCTTATCAAATTCTTGGTTCTTTAGAATTTGCGGCGAGCATCGTTATTGAATTATTGGAATTCCTTAACCATAATGATTGATTTATGGAACGTGGTCTCTATCATTCTATGATTTGATTGCGAATCAATTTAATTTTATCAATCTTGGCATCTATAGATTGATAATTTTATCCATATCTTTGATTTTATTCGTTAGTACCAAAATCCAAAAAACCCTAAAAATTTGTGACATTTGATTGTTATTGACGATTTGGTTTGTGTGAAGAAATTCGAATCCATTTTCAAATCATTTGGTTTCAGAGCATACCGAATTTCGTATCATTTGGTATCAGAGCAAAGGTTGGGTTCGTAAGGATTCAGAGCAAAGGTTGGATTCGTAAGGTTTCAGAGCGAAGGATTCGATCAGATCGTAGGTTAAATCGGTAAGGCTATTGAATCTCAACTCAATTGTAGTTTTAATTCAATACTGCTGTTGGTTGGGAAATTTGGAAATTTATTTTGTGAATTGTATTGCTATGAATTGGTGATTGGGCTGTAGTTGAGAATTGGGGTTTTTGCTGAATTCAGTTATTGGGTGTTGAATTGCTGCGAATTGGTGTTTGGAGCTGTTGTTCAGAATTAGGTTGTTGGTGAATTTCTATTGCTGACTATTGAAGGGTAGAGATGTCGTCGCAAGGAAGTGTTCAAAACAACAACAATAGGAATGATGCTGACAATGGGGGTAAGGTTGTGACTAGGGCTGAGTTCAATCAAATCCAAGAAAATCTTAGATTGATTATGGAGAGATTGGAGGTTAGGGATAGAAGAAGCCATAGTGGTGCAGGAATTAGGAGGAGACACTCTAGTAGTGAATCTGATGCTAGTAGTGGAAGGAGTAGGAGAGGAAACAATGTTGACAGGCGTAAGGGGATTGAAAACATCAAGCTGAAAATTCCACCTTTCACTGGTAGTAGTAAACCAGAGGAATTCCTAGACTGGGTGCCACGGGTTGAGAAGGTGTTTGACTGCTATGAGTGGGATGAGTGCATGAAGGTGAAAATGGTGTCTTTAGCATTTTCTAAATATGCTAGTCTGTGGTGGGATAAATTACAAATTGAGAGACGTAGGGCAGATGAGGAGAAAGTGCGTTCATGGGCTTTGATGAAAAGGTTGATGAGACGCAGATTTGTGCCAAATTACTACAAACAAGAGATGTTGATGGAGTTGCAATCCTTGAGGCAGGGTAAGAGAAGCATAGAAGAGTATGTGAAGGAGTTTGAGACACTAATGGCAAGATGTGATATTAGGGAATCATCAGATGGATCCATAGCTCATTTCATCAATGGGTTGAAGATAGACATTGCTAGTGTAGTGGAACTCCAGCATTATCAGACTCTTGAGGATGTGATTAAATTAGTCAGTCGGGTTGAGCGGCATCAGCGCAGGCGGGATTAGAAATCAAATCAACACCATAAGTCAGATGATGGTGAGAGGGAGAAGGAAAGGAAGGAAAAGGGAAAGGCAGTCGCTAGTGAGGCTATTGACCAAACACAACAAAAGAGGAGCAAGGATATCAAATGTTTTAAGTGTTTAGGACTTGGCCATATTGCTTCTTAATGTCCTAATAAAAGGGTTATGGTCATAAAGGAGGACAAAGTTGAGAGTGAGGAAGAAGGACAGAAGAGTACTGAGGCAAAAGAGGAAGATGAAGACATTATAGCAAATCCAGTACAGGGAGACTTGCTAATGGTTAAGCAGGATGAAGCTGTTCATAATCAGAGAGCCAATTTATTTCATATCTAAGGCATGGTGCAGGGGAAGACTTGTTTGATTGTGGTTGACATAGGCAGTTGCACTAATGTTGCTTCAACAAGCTGGGTTACTAAGTTGGGTTTACAGGTGGAGCAGCATCCAAGACCTTATGCACTTCATTAGTTGAGTCCACATGGAGCCGTTCATGTACACAAATAGGTTCGTGTTCCATTACTTATTGGTGATTATACTGACAAAATTGTTTGTGATGTAATTCCCATGGAAGCTACACATTTGATCCTTGGAAGACCTTGGCAGTATGACCTCAGAGCCAAGTATAATGGATACACTAATGAGTATACCATTCAACAACAGGACAAGGCATACAAGCTTCTTCCTATGAGTCCAATTGAAGTACAACAAATAAGGCTGATTTGCCTTAAGAAGCCCAAAGCAAAGAGGAGTCTGTTTATGTAGCCTAGCAGGATGGACGATTCAGATTCGAGGTCGAATCTTTTTCAACATGGAGGGAATGATACGATTCCAAGAGCTAAGATACGAGTGCCAAAGAAAACAAAGTCAATCCGAGCTTTAGGTGGCAGTGCGAGGTCCAAAAAAGGAGGACATAAGCGTCAGGAGGACCCAAGGCGAAATTCGACCAGCCTTAAGCCGGCCTTGAATAAAGGTCGGCCGAGTTAGCTTCAAGCCCGCCGGCCTTAGAGCCTGCCTAAATGAAGGCCGCCGGCCTTTGTGCCAGCCTAAATAAAGGTCGTCGGCCGGCTTTAAATGGTTTCGCACAATTTTTTAGGATGATATAAATAGGCATCCTTAGGGTTTTTCGAAAACAATGTTATTTTGGTTGTAAAACAGAGACACTTTGAGCGGTGTGAATCTTCTTTGTAGATTTGTGAATATTGGGAATTGATTTTTCTCTTTATTCTTGTTGTTCTTATCAAATTCTTGGTTCTTTAGAATTTATGGCGAGTATCGTTATTGAATTCTTGGAATTCTTTAACCATAGTGATTGATTTATAGAACTTGGTCTCTATCGTTCTATGATTTGATTGTGAATCAGATTAATTTTATCAATCTTGTCATCTATAGATTGATAATTTTATCCATATCTTTGATTTTATTCGTTAGTACCAAAATCCAGAAAACCCTAAAAATTTATGACATTTGATTGTTATTGACGATTTGATTTGTGTGAAGGAATTCGAATCCGTTTTTGAATCATTTGGTTTCAGAGCATACCGAATTTCGCATCACATATATTCAAGATTGTTAAATCAGATTTTTCAGTGGATATTCGCACTCGAAATAATTAAATTAGCTTAAGTGTAAAAATTTGTAATAAAATGTTAAAATCCTAAATTTTATCGAGACCGTCACGCGAGTAAAAGTATATTAAGATTTTCTTAAAACCTTAATCTAATAAAGTATTAAATAATAATAATAATAATAATAATAATAATATATACTATATGTATATATATAGGAGGAGACCGAGGACCCACAACCATCCTCTTTACACGCACAAACCTAACGTAAGAAAAGAAGCCAACAAAAAGGAAAAGAAGAAGAAGACGAGAACGGGAACGGGGAAGAAAACAAAAAGGAAAAACCGAACAAAAAAAATCATAACTTGCACATATGACCTCCGATCGACAATTTGAGACCACCCACATATTCCTTGAGGTGAGTGCAACTCAACTAGACTAACTTTTCATGAAACGGAGTTTGTTTCTAAAAATTATCAAAGAATAAAGAGGTGTAAAAATTAGTACTTTACTTAAAATTAGTTGTAATAACTTAGAAAACACGAGATAAAGTGATCTAAACTACGTATTTAGTGTATTGATATGCTTTTCCCTAATTTTCTAGGTGAAGAGGATTTTTGGTTTGGGATTGTCCGAGGATTACTTCGAGTAGAATCCCGACGAAATGAGATCGAGGTGAGTAGGACTCCGTGATGTATTGTATTGTATATATATTGTTGATCTTGTGTAATTAATATGGACTTTACTGCATATATATAGGTATGTATACACTATTTTGTATACTGTGAACATTTGTGGCTTGTCCCTTGGAGCGAGTAGCAATATATATATATATACATATAGATGTAATTCTTGGAATTGCTGGAGTCGTTCTGCTGTGCGAGCAAGATCCGTTAAAACCTCATTTGTATCTTCCTTCCTCGCGGAGGCTGAGCAATAGGTACATATACGTAAATATATGTAAGACGTTGAGGCGTCGTTCTATTCCGACGAGTGTATATCAGTGATTCATTGCTGGATTGTGTCGGACTGTTCCTCTTTGTGTTGCTGTAAACAAGGACTATACATACATAAGTAGTAGGAGTTGGACATGCTGTGATGATTGAGGCTTCCAGATGTTGCACTGTAAATGGGATCATATAGATATATATATACATATAACAAAAAAAAAAAAAAATTCCTGGTTGCTGCTCTGACCCGTGGTGCAAGGAGCGTGTGCATGGAGTTGTTTTGCCCCTTCTTTTGCTGCTAATAAGTGACCATAGGCTACACATGATTGCGTGGAGAGTGTGCAGCATTCCATCATCTTCCCTTGCTGGCCATCTTTGCGCCTTGTTCTTGTTTTGTTGTTGTGGTGTGAAGCAATTTGAAACAGGGGATGGCAGGTGCACTTCAAGGAGGTATGGAATGATACATTAGACGTAGGTGAAATAAGTTAGCTGGTCAAGAACGGAGGAGTTGGAGAATTTATGTTATATGACGTCTTGCTAGATGATAGATGGGTTCATGTGTATATGAGGTATGATGAGAAGAGGCATAGAAGTTAGACTTAAAGATGTGATACATAAGATGAAATGGAAGTGGGAATTATGATTATAGTGTGTTAGTTGTCTTGTAAGCTTGTGTATTAAGAAATTTGAAGAAAAGTGAAGACCCATGAATAAGACTAGGAGACAACATGTGGGGGTATGTAAAGGTGAATTTTAACCCCTGAATGGAAATAGGTACAAATTTATAAGCGGTAGGAAGAGATGTCACTATGTCATGTATGTTGTTATGGGAAGTAATAATTGATGTGAAGATGTAGTCAAGCCCTTACGCGCAATACAAATTATGGAAGAGAAATTATATGCTTCAATGATCCAAGTCTTCTTGTATATGTACGTATGTTATAGGTATATAAAAGTGAGATAGGAAGAGTGGTAGTACATGGCCTCGATTACAACATGCATAACTCCTAAGATGTATATGCTAAAGGAGGTATGTGAATCAAGTTCAACAACTAAATGCCTATGGTATTGATGTAGGCATATTCGAGGATAATACATGGAGTTCTAGTCATGAATGTAAGTATAGAGAGGGAATAAGAAAAGAAGAGTGCAACGATGGAAGTTGTACTAGTACTTCGTAGCTTATTAATATATCACGTCTATTGTATGTGTGTTGTCTACTTGTTTATGTTAACTTATGCTTTGCTCCTAGAATGATTTCGTGTGTGGTGATTGATTATTCCCATGATTGTTGATTGCACTTATACTTGATTGTACGATCACCCTCAAAACTTTAATTATTATGAGGTTTAATTAATAACCTAGCATGCATCACACGAGACATTACATGAGATTGAAGGCCATCACTGTCTTAGGAGGCGTCGCAAGTGATCATAGGATTGTTGTTCCACCAAGTGCGAACTAAGTGATTAGGGGATTGTCGAGCCTTGACGGTTTCGAGTCTAGTTTGTCCCTTAAAGGTATAATGCTCGGTGTATTGAGGCACCTAGAGCCTAAAACATTAAAGCTAAGACATAGTTTAATTAAGTGATAAGAATAATAAAGATGTGAGTAAGACCCAGGCACTGATGGTGGCTTCGGAATCCCCAACCCAAGGTTAAGGGGGGCGTAAACCCTAGACTTCACGTCGATTACCGGTAGACCACGTGAGATGTTGCATTCATATGTTTGTTCATGCATAGCACTTGTTGATAACTGAAATGAATTTTGATGTGTGTGTTGCAACACTAAGAGATTGCACCCTATCTCACTAAGCTTTGGCTTACCCTCCTATAGATTTTGTCTTGCAGGTAGGGACTACCTAAACTTCCTGATGAATCGACGAACTAAGGTGAGTAAACGTCGCATCACTAGGTGACATGGTCGTGAAAAGGGTCTGAAGCCTAGATAGAGATAAACATCAATAGAATGGACTTTTTGAATTTAATGAGAATGTGATCAAACAATTTAATTTGATCTTGGGTGTACTTGTAGTGGTGTAATGGGACCCATCTGAGGCCCTCCGATACTTCTGTATAATTAATTATCTTATGAGCACAGAATATTATTACTTTGATAATCAGGTCATTATTGGTGATAAGACGCTTCGCGATTGCTTAATAAGGGGGTTAAGCGATCGTGGCGGGTTGTCACGAGAGGCTCTTAGAGTGGGGCGTGACACGCAACACATGCCATGATTGAGGCTCACTACACTAGAGACCTGCTAAGGTCTACTGTATGCAAGGCTCACTCTATTAGTAGCCTACTATACTCGACCTTATGACATTCTTACTCTAATAGAATTGACAAACCAACTTCTATCACCTACAATGACAGAAAGAAATACATGAGCTATCAATATAAGATTTATTCATGTAAGTACACAAAATGAGAATACTTACTCTTGTCTATGGCTTGGACCTAGAACTTGGGAATATCTCGCCTCAAATCCTCAAAGGAACATGAGAATCACACTTACATGTGGGAACCACAGTTAAGCGGATGTAGTAATGGCATAAAGGATCCTAAGTCATAGCCACACTTCCATCTCGCTCTTATGCGGGAACCGCAGTTGAGTGGAAGTAATAATGGCATGAAGATCCTAGTCTTCTTTAAGAGAGTAATATTACCTGACCTTAGGGTGGATAAGAATGCTCCTATTGTGGAAATGGAACGAAGTTCCTATCACACTCATGATCAAAAGAAGAAGAGGGACGAAGTCCCTATCACTTGCCAAACTTAATAAAGTTGCTTATTACAACTAGAGCAAACTTGGAGGAACGAAGTTCCTATTTGCTCTCCATGAAAACTTGTAAACAAAGCTGCAATAGATCGTGTACTTTGGTCGTGTACTTTGGATTCTTTTCTGTGGGTTAGATACACGAGCGTGTACCCTGTTCGTGTATCGTGGAAGATCATTCTGTGGGTTAGATACACGACCAGGTACACGAGCGTGTATCTTGTTCGTGTATCGTGGGAGAGCCTTCTGTGGTTTAAATACATGACCAGGTACATGAGCGTGTACCTTGTTCGTGTATATAGAGGGAACATTCTGTGAGTCAAATACATGACCAGGTACACAAGCGTGTACCCTGTTCGTGTATATAGAGGGGGTGTTCTGTGGGTCAGATACACGACCAGGTACACGAGCGTGTACCTTGTTCGTGTATCGAATTGTGCATTCTGTGGGTTAAATACATGACCAGGTACATAAGCGTGTACCTTGTTCGTGTATATAGAGGGAGCATTCTGTGGGTTAGATACACGACCAGGTACACGAGCGTGTACCTTATTCGTGTATCTCTGATATTTACACAATGAGCATATTTTGAAGTGCACGGGAGGGTACACCATGACGTATTCCCCTATTGTATTGCAAAGTCAATTTAGACACCCTCTAGCATATGTGAACAACCAGATACACCACTAGTGTACCCGGTTGTGCAGATCAAAGTACATACCTGTCAACACTTCATCTTGCATTCCCTTGAAAAGGTCTCCCATCCTAAATTTCCCACTTAGAGCTTAAAAGAAGCTTTATTAAGATGACTTTCATAGAATCCAAACTTGGTTAGCCCCTCTGTATCTTGCTGTGCTGCAAAAGTTACTCCAAAACAACGGATGATAAAAAATAAAATAAATAAATAAAGAAGAAAACTTACCTAAGCAACATGTGTTGCCTCCCAAGAAGCGCTGTTGTTTAACGTCGTTAGCTCGACGTAATGAACCAGTGGAGCTCAAATGGAGATGAGAATGAGGTTCAGCTCCTCCTTTTCTTCCAAAACTGTTTGGTCCCCAAAGTAATGCTTGAGCCTTTGACCATTCACCTTGAAAATGCCTTTTTCCGGGTGTTCCAACTCAACTGTGCCGTAGGGAAAAACCTTTTTTACCCGGAATAGACCGGACCATCTTGATTTAAGCTTCCCAAGGAACAATTTCAACCTAGAGTTGAACAGTAATACAATGTCCCCTTCATTAAACTGTCCATTCCTTGGTAGCCGAGCATCATGAAACTTCTTGGCGTTCTCTTTGTATATATATGAATTGTCATATGCCATGAGCCTCCATTCATCTAGCTCATTAAGTTGCATCCTTCGATGTGCTCCAGACCGGCTGAGATCTAAATTGGCAGATTTGATCGCCCAAAATGCCTTGTGCTGAATCTCAACTGGTAAATGGCAAGCTTTCCCGTAGACCAATCGATATGGAGTAGTATTAAGGGGGGTTTTGTAAGCTGTCCGATATGCCCACAAAGCATCATCTAACTTCTCAGTTAAATCTCATCTATGGTGAGACATGGACTTTGTCAAGATACGCTTTAGGTCCCTGTTTGAAACCTCCACTTGCCCACTAGTTTGGGGGTGATACAGCGTAGCAAGACTATGAGTCACCCCATATCGCTTAAGAATCTTTTCAACTTGCGAATTACAGAAGTGTGTACCTCTGTCACTTATGAGTGCCCATGGGACCCCGAATCTACAAAAGAGCTTCTTCAAGAATTTAACAACCACCTGAGAGTCATTAGTCGGCAAGGCTTGTGCTTCTACCCATTTAGAGACGTAATCCACAGCTACCAATATGCATTTATTTCCGAAGGAAGGAGGAAAGGGCCCCATAAAGTCGATGCCCCACACATCGAACACTTCACACTCTAATATGTAGTGTTGTGGCATTTCATTCCTTTTTGATATGTTACCATCCCTCTGGCATCGGTTACATCGAGCTATATAGCTCTGAGCATCCCTAAACAATGATGGCCAGTAAAATCCTGCTTCCAATACTTTGTGCGCCGTCCTATTGGCACTATGATATCCTCCCGTTGGCCCACTGTGACAGTGGAATAAGATTTTCCATCCTTCTTCATGGGAAAAACACCTTCGAATCATCTGATCAACACAAATTCTGAACAAATGTGGATCCTCCCAGTAGTAGTACTTCAATTCGGTGAAAAATTTCTTCTTCTGCTACTTGTTCATATCCTTAGGAAGAGCCCTTGCCACTAGGTAATTGGCAATACCAGCAAACCATGGGATGATATCATCTTCAACGGTCTTGATGGCATACAATCGTTCCTCAGGGAACTTATCGTTGATCTCAACTTCGTTCGGTATTTCTAAACAAGGATTCTCCAAACGTGACAGGTGGTCGGCAGCTAAATTTTCGGCACCCTTTTTATCTCTTATCTCAAGATCAAACTCTTGAAGAAGTAAAATCCACCGAATGAGGCGTGGCTTTGCATCTTGTTTTGTCAGCAAGAATTGCAAGGTGGAATGATCTGTGTATACGATGACCTTAGATAAGATGAGATATGGTCTGAACTTGTCAAAGGCAAAGACAACTGCTAGCAACTCCTTTTCAGTGGTGGTATAGTTTTCTTGTGCAGGAGTGAGTGTTTTGCTAGCATAATGAATGGGTTGAAAGTATTTGTCCTTTCGCTGACCCAGAACAGCTCCCACAGCCGAGTCACTAGCATCACACATAATCTTAAAGGGAATGTCCCATGTTGGTGTGACCATGATAGGTGCAGTGATGAGTTTTTGCTTGAGGAGTTCAAATGCATCAATGCATTCCTGGTTGAAGTCAAAGGAGGTATCCTTCTCCAAGAGTTTTGTCATCGGCCTAGCAATTTTTGAGAAATCTTTAATGAATCGTCGATAGAACCCTGCATGGCCAAGAAAACTTCGTATTGCCTTAACTGAAGATGGTGGGGGCAATTTAGAAATTGCTTCGATCTTTGCCTCATCCACTTCTATGCCTTTCTTGGAGATTTTATGGCCTAAAACAATACCTTCTTTTGCCATAAAATGACACTTCTCCCAATTTAGAACCAGGTTAGTGTCTTCACAACGTTGCAACACTAACTCAAGATGGTGTAGACACTCATCAAAAGAATTCCCGAAAACAAAAAAATCATCCATGTATACCTCCATCTTATCTCCTACCATATCCTCAAAAATAGCCATCATGCATCGCTGAAAGGTAGCTGGAGCGTTGCATAATCCGAAAGGCATGCGTCGATAAGCGAAGGTCCCAAAAGGGCATGTGAATGTCGTCTTTTCCTGGTCTTCGGGTGCGATAGGAATCTGAAAATATCCAAACATCCCATCGAGGAAACAGTAATATGCATGACCAGCTAACCTTTCAAGCATTTGGTCCACAAATGGAAGAGGAAAATGATCCTTTCGAGTTGTGTCATTTAGCTTGCGATAATCTATACAAACTCTCCATCCAGTGACAGTTCTCATCGAGATGAGTTCATTCTTTTCATTCGGTACTACTGTCATACCGCCTTTCTTCGGAACTACTTGAGTGGGGCTCACCCATAAGCTATCAGAAATCGGGTAAATCATTCTTGCATCAAGCAATTTTGATGTGCTCAAATCCAAGATTAAGCACATATAAAAATCAATTTGAAAGACAATCCAACAATGTCAATCAAACTAGTCTCAATCACATGAACAATGCCGTCAATTTCCAATGAATTTAACCAATTCTTCAATTATGATGTGTTTGAATCTTAAATCCAAATATGATATAGCTCTGATACCAAAAAGATTATGTGCCTAATCACACTTTAAAGCACATCCAAAAGACTTAAGATCAACTATCTCAAGTCTAGGCAAAATCGGATCCAAAAATGGCACTTTTCAAATGAACCCTAATGATGAAAAGATGAAATTCAAACAACCAATGATATAATCATAATACTTCAATGAAAATGCCTTCTAACAACACTCTAATTTCATGTAATCCACGCAAATGAAGCCTCAATTTGACAAAGAAAAACCGTAACAAAACAATCCATTTCTAATGGTGAAAATCACATTATCAAGGAAATCCTTAAAGATGAATTGGATCAATATGATAATTCCTTCAAATAATCACAAGAATTCGTGAATAACAACAAGGATATCTGACCAAGAAATATCTCAATTCAACCCTAGATATGACACACCAGAGAAGAAAAGAAATCACAACAAAATGAAATTGATATAACTCACAATTTCAAGACGTTGCACTCGCCACAATTTCAACTTCTTGGGATTGAAATTGATAAGAGAATTTGGAATTAGGAAAACCCTAAGCCCTCTCACGAAATGTAAAGTGTTTGTTCTGTAAAATAAGCCTCCTCAAACCTTCTCTTAAGCAAGTATTTATACTTGCTACTCCTAGGGTTAAAAGTGCTCAAAATTACAAGTTTACCACTTTTAAGGTGGCTAGCCCTAAATGAAAATTACAAGGAAATAAAAGTGTCCCAAAACCAAATACAACCAAAAATAGTTCATAAAAGTGTAAATATATAAAAGAAATGGTCTTCAAGATGCCGGTCTTCTATAGGATCCATCAGCCCAACTCATCGCCGGTTCAAGTCGGTTCATGGATAACCCACAATTTGAGTCTAAGGGAGTTTGTCCATTGCCCTATAGAATATGATAAGTGTGCCTGTTGGAAAACACAATACAAGAATAATAGAAAAGAGGTTAATATATAAATAATTCCGGGGTCGATCTGCTAAAAATGGGCCCTCAACGCCAAGATTTGAAATCCTTCAGTTCTTGCCCTAATGATAGGTCTTGTCGAATTTTTATTCCTATCATCTCCTCGGGCCTCAAAAAGATTTGTCCTCAAATCTAGTAGATCAAATGCAGCAGAGACTTTGTTTCCTCCTAGCAAGTCACCTGAAGAAATATCTTTGCAGAATCCCAATATCCGAAATACTACAGGTGGTGATTGTCTTCTCTCCTCCATTTCCAGGATGTATCTCTTCTGCAACACAAATAATGACCCATTATCCACTAAAGTTACCCCTGTATCAACCTGTTTCACCGAAACTGTTTCCTCTTTTTTTAACTCATCTGTATGCTGCTGATCCTCATGGTCTTCTAATGGTTGGCCCAACTGCTTATTACCCTCTAAAACCTCTGAAGGTGAACATAACTATCTCTAAACAATCTGGCTCTCTGGTGGTCTGCTCGTCTGACTATGATCATCAGGATCCTCTGAAGGTTGGCACATCGGTGTCTGACAAATTTTATGCTCTAAGGGTTGGCCCGTTTCACTAGAGCCCTCAAGAACCTTTGAAGGTTGGCATACTTGCGTCTGCACAATTTGGTCCACCCAGTCTAGGTAATCATCTGCGAAACTCTTACCATCAAATGAAGGCATCTGTAGCTTCGCACACTCTGGTCCTCGAGGTGGTCTAAATTCCCTGTCCGGATATGGATTAAGCCCAAAATTATCATCTCTATCTTCCCTAAGAGCATGATAATCTCCCTTTACTCTAGGTGGTGCCATAAGGTTTACCACAGGTGGTGGTGGCAATGTCATCCTATCAATCCTTGTTGCTAATGTAGCAACAAGTGTGGAAAGGTCCCGAAGTTGTTCATCTAGAGTTCTTCCATTTGTATTTTGACGACTTGGTCTGCTACCCACTTGGCTATTGGCCTCATTGCCAATGTACCCATTTACACTATCATATGACATGTTTGTGGATGCGATTTATCTAAAGTACAAATGTAATCTCAAATAATTTGTAGTACACTCCCTTCACTTCACCATGTCACAGTAACAAGTTTGGATAACAACACACACACTTGTACACCCACGGTGCAACAATTCCCCAATGCAATAAATACTTTTTATCACTTCAAGTATATTAGAATAAGTGAAGCACAAATAAATACTTCTAAGTAGTTTAGAAATTAAATTCAACTCACAAGTGTTGAAGTAATAAGTTCAATTACTTTCACACTTTAATGTTTGTTTTTTTGAATTCAAATTCTACTACTTCAATTTTCCTTTATTGCCACGGTTTCACACCTACAATTGATCTTGATGTGCAGCACCTTTAATCCACATAAATCCACAAATTTACACCACCACACACACCTTCAATCACGGTGCACTCACTCCATCGATAACTCCACGGCAACAACACAAACAACAACAACAATTAAGATATATCACTTCCACGGCAACAACAAGGTGAATATTGATTACAAGTAGTCTTCAACTTCCATGGCAAATAATGAAGACAAAAGATTAATAAGTAGCTTTCCCAAAATGAATTCCGAATCCCACTATAGGCAGCAACTTTCAATTTGAAATTCAAATAACTTCACTTATTGCAAGCCTTCCTCAATTGGTAACAATGAATTCAAATTCAAATAGCAATCATTAACTCCCACAACTTAATTGCATATGATTTGAATTCAAATAATTCCTTACTAACCAAACTTAATGTAATCTGCAAATTTTACTTCACAAATTCAGAATTACACAATGGAATTCAAACAACAAACTTCACAACTCCTCATGCCACAAGCTACTTCACGGCAACAATCGGTAAGTTTCACAATTTCAAAAAAAAAAATTGCTAAAGTAAATTCACTTTGTACTTCTGCTCTTCCACGTGAATTAGTGTCCACAAAGTGATATAATAACCTTCCCAAATCAACTCCAACAACTAGCAAATCAATTCCCAATCCAAAACAATTTCGCAATATCAAACAACAACAACAACACAATTTCGATTTTCACTTGATCAACCCTATTTGATGATCACTTCCACGAAATTGAATACAACCAATTCCCTTCTCTCAACAAGAGCTCTGATACCAAAAAGATGATGTGCTCAAATCCAAGATTAAGCACATATAAAAACCAATTTGAAAGACAATCCAACAATGTCAATCAAACTAGTTTCAATCACATGAACAATGCCGTCAATTTCCAATGAATTTAACCAATTCTTCAATTATGATGTGTTTGAATCTTAAATCCAAATATGATATAGCTCTGATACCAAAAAGATGATGTGCCTAATCACACTTTAAAGCACATCCAAAAGACTTAAGATCAACTATCTCAAGTCTAGGCAAAATCGGATCCAAAAATGGCACCTTTCAAATGAACCCTAATGATGAAAGGATGAAATTCAAACAACCAATGATATAATTAGAATACTTCAATGAAAATGCCTTCTAAAAACACTCTAATTTCATGTAATCCACACAAATGAAGCCTTAATTTGACAAAGAAAAACCGTAACAAAACAATCCCTTTCCAATGGTGAAAATCACGTTATCTAGGAAATCCTTAAAGATGAATTGGATCAATATGATAATTCCTTTAAATAATCACAAGAATTCGTGAATAACAACAAGGATATCTGACCAAGAAATTTCTCAATTCAACCCTAGATATGACACACTAGAGAAGAAAAGAAATCACAACAAAATGAAATTTATATAACTCACAATTTCAAGACGTTGCACTCGCCACAATTTCAACTTCTTGGGATTGAAATTGATAAGAGAATTTGGAATTAGGAAAACCCTAAGCCCTCTCACGAAATGTGAAGTGTTTGTTCTGCAAAATAAGCCTCCTCAAACCCTCTCTTAAGCAAGTATTTATACTTGCTACTCCTAGGGTTAAAAGTGCTCAAAATTACAAGTTTGCCACTTTTAAGGCGGCTAGCCCTAAATGAAAATTACAAGGAAATAAAAGTGTCCCAAAACCAAATACAACCAAAAATAGTTCATAAAAGTGTAAATATATAAAAGAAATGGTCTTCAAGATGCCGGTCTTCTATAGGATCCATCAGCTCAACTCATCGCCGGTTCAGGTCGGTTCATGGATAACCCACAATTTGAGTCTGAGGGAGTCTATCCATTGCCCTATAGAATATGATAAGTGTGCCTGTTGGAAAACACAATACAAGAATAATAGAAAAGAGGTTAATATATAAATAATTCCGGGATCGATATGCTAAAAATGGGCCCTCAACGCCAAGATTTGAAATCCTTCAGTTCTTGCCCTAATGATAGGTCTTGTCGAATTTTTATTCCTATCAAATTTGATGACTTCCTTTTTGACAACATCTCTCATATTTGGATTAAGTCGGCGTTGTGGTTGTACCACTGGCTTGACACAATCTTCCATCAAAATTTTGTGTGTACAAAACGATGGGCTAATCCCCTTTATATCTGCAATTTTCCATGCAATTGCTTTCTTGTGTTGCCTCAGGACATGCAATAACCTTTCATGTTGATCTTGATCCAGATTTGATGCAATTATGACTGGAAGTTTAGAATCTTCTTCCAAAAATGCATATTGAAGGTAGTATGGCAGTTGTTTCAATTCTAGCTCAGGTGGTTCCTCAATTGAAGGTTTCGATCTCTGAATGGTGGATCTATTCATACCTTCAAAGCTTCTTTCTTCTCTCAACTCAGGATTATTGTTAAGCTGATTGACAACTGCTCTAATTGCCATATTTTCGGGTTGCTCTTTCTCCCCATTCATCAAACACAATTCCAATGCATCACCAATCAACAGGTCTTGCAATGAATCCGAAACTGTGAAGTCGAGGTAGTCGATTGCATAGCATGTATCATCATGGTGTAGGCTTTGTCTAAGGACGTCAGGCATTTTCACTATGATGTCTTCATTTCCCATTCTCAACACTAACTTCCCATCCCCAACATCAATTTTGGCTCTAGCAGTAGCCAAAAATGGCCTCCCCAATATAAGAGGGACCTCCACATCTGCTTCCATGTCAAGGATGACGAAATCTGCCGGGAAGATGAAGTCCTGCACCTTCACTAATACATCTTCAACTACTCCTCTCGGGAATTTAACTGATCGATCGGCTAACTGAAGACTCATTTTAGTAGGTTTCGGCTCTCCAATACCCAATTTCTGGAACATCTTGTATGTCATCAAATTAATACTGGCTCCCAAATCAGCCAATGCCCGTTCTTCAGATAAATTCCCTATCAGGCAAGGGATGGTAAAGCTCCCAAGATCTTTTAACTTCTTTGGGAGTTTGTTCTGGATTACCGTAGAGCATTCTCCTCCTAAAGTTACAGTGGAGAACTCTTCAAGCTTCCTTTTGTTCGATAGCAACTCTTTCAAAAATTTTGCATATCGTGGCATTTGTGATAATGCCTCAACCAGTGGAAGGTTGATATGCAATTGCTTGAATATCTCTAAAAATCTGCCATAGTGCCCATCTGTTCTGTCCTTCTTGAGTCGTGCTGGATAAGGAACATTGGGCTTGTATTCTGGGATTAATGGAGGTGATGATTTCTCTTTAGGTGATTTTTCTGAATGCTTTCCCCCTTCCTTGAGAACTACTTGTTCTTTTGCTGGTTCAGTCACCCAACTCTCTTCTTCTTAAACCTTTGGTTGTAGTTCCTTACCACTTCGTAATGTGACAACTTTAACATGTTCTCTCGGGTTGGATTCCGTGTTTCCCGGTAGTGAACCTTGAGATCTCTCTGACAGAAGCTTAGCTATCTGACCGACCTGGTTTTCAAGATTGTGTATTGATGCCTCATGATTCCTCAGAGCCGAGTCCTGATTTTTCATAATCAAATCTAAGGACTTCTGTCGGTCTTCTGAATCCTTGATGAATTTTGTGAGGAGATCTTCAATTGGCGGTTTGGAACTCTAGACCATTGGCCTCTAATAACCTAGTAGAGGATTCGGATTGCCCTTCTGAATATTACTGTTGTTAGTCCAAGAAAAATTTGGGTGATTTCTCCATCCTAGGTTATAAGTATTGCTGTATGGATTGTTCTAGGGCCGAATTGGGTTTCCCAAATAATCCACTTGCTCTATTTGCCCTTCCTCACCACCTGAGGGTTCCACAATAGCCAGCTGATGTTGTGAGATAGCCAACCCGTCGATCTTTCTGGATAAAGCCTCAACTTTGGACATGATAAAAGTAGCCACATCCACTTCAAGAATGCCTGCCACCTTCTTTTCTCTGCCCCTACCATGTGACCATTCATAATTATTCGCGGCCATATCTTCAAAAAGAGTCAAACTTTCTTCAGGAGTTTTATGGTTCAAGGTGCCACCAGCTGTGGCATCTACTATTTGTCTCATTTGATAGTTCAACCATTATAAAATATCTGAACTTGAAGCCACTCTGGGATCCCATGGTGTGGGCATTTCCGCATTAAGTCCTTGAATCTCTCCCAGGTTTCATACAAAGTCTCCATGTCATACTGATGATAAGATTGAATCTCAGCTCGAAGTTTAGCGGTCTTCAAAGGAGGGAAGAATTTGTCCATAAACTTCTTAATCAGACCTTGCCATGTAGTAATGGAGTTCCTCGGTAAAGAATTCAGCCACTGCTTAGCCTTGCCTTTCAAAGAGAATGGGAAGAGCCTGAGGCGGATCGCATCATCACTAACTCCATTAAATTTGAAGGTATCGCATATCTCCAGAAAGAGTTGGATATGCGCATTTGGATCTTCATCCTGTAAACCATCAAATTGAGTATATTGCTGCACCATCTGAATCACGGCAGGCTTAAGTTCAAAATCATTTGCCTCCACTCGAGGACGGACTATGCTAGAGCTAACGCCTATCAAGTTTGGCCTAGCAAAATCATAATTGGTTCTAAGTAGCTCATTAACTCGGCCATCTCTATTATCAACCAGTTGATGATTCGGGGGATCCACAACAACATTTCCTTGATTCAGCTCTTGAGCACGATTATTGAATTGATCAGCCATTTCTTCCTTCAGTGATTCTCCTTGAATACCAAATGATGTTGACTCAGTCGAGTGTTGCTTTTTCTGATAACGACGAATAATTTTCTCTGGCTTAGGATTAAAAACAGCAAGTTCCTTGGAGCAACTTCTGGTCATGCACTGTAAACGTAATACAAATCAATTATGAGCTCCAAATTCTCAGGAAGAAAAGGGAAAAAAAAAGATAAGAAAGAAATAAATTGGTTAAATTAATAAGTAAAAAGTGTTTCTAATATTGACGTATCCCCGGCAACGGCGCCAAAAACTTAATCGTTGCCAATCGTAGTTTTAATATTTATAATGCCTGTTCCTAATTCTAACTACGTTGCAATAGGCAAGTGTACCTACCGTGGATGTAATATAGTGTCAAGTACAGGGTCATCCCATAGAGATACACCAACTACTAGTACTAACTCCGTTCCTATTATCTAACCGACGCTTAAATATGTTGGTTGAAACTTAATTACTCTAATCTTAAAACTAATAACTCATTAACAACAATGGTTCGGAAGATTTATCAATTAACAAAAGCAACCTAGATCTTATTCTACTCCTTCTCTATCATGTAATTCATTAGATTTATGAAAATTGACGTAATTGACTTCTTATACTGTTGAATTCCCTAGTCAAGTTAACTACTTTCTCAAGTATATTAACCTATCTAATCCTAGGTTTATCAAATAGGATCTCTCCTTAATTAATAGCAACCTAGAATTGCATAAAGCACATGAATTCGCATCAAAATAATCGATGTAAACAGAAGACTCTTGTTTCCTATCTCTAGAAGAACAATCAAATCTCATTAATTGCATTAAATCTAATCATAAAAGCAATTTCTCAATTAACTAATATGATATCATGCATAAATTCATATTCCGGATCTATGAATCTAAGAAACAATTGAAGGGCATGCAGTTAATCATAAGAAAGTCAACAACTTCGCACTAAAAACCAAATCTTCATCACATGACAAAGAAGTTTCGAATAAAATCTAGATTTAGAGTCTACTCCTCCATAAATTGGACAAACGAAATACAATTACTGGAAGAATAAATAAAATTCATAGTCACAGCCCTTAAAGATAGAATCTTCTTCTTCGTGGGTCTTCAATCTCCTTTTGAATTGACGGAATCTTCTTTCCCCTGCTGTTATGAGAGTCAGAGCAAGTACAAAATTCGTAAATTTCTTTCTAGGGCAACTAACGGTCTATTTATGCATGTACCCAGGTTAGATACATACACGAGCGGATATACGAGTAGTGTATCTCATTCGTGTATCTCGTGCTTTCTTCTAAGCTTCCTTATGTGAATATACACGAGCAAGTACATGGGAGTGTACATTGGTCGTGTATTTGAAACATCGTTGCACAGTAGCAAAACTTAGATACACAAGCAAAGTACATGTACTTTCCAGACATCCACTTCAGTATACACAAGCAAAGTACATGGGCGTGTATCTCACTCGTGTACTTTCCAAACATCCACTTTAGTATACACAAGCAAAGTACATGGGCGTGTATCTCGCTTGTGTACTTTCCAAAATTCTTTTCTTCACATGTATTGTATCCAATTCCTTCCAAACTTGATCCGACTCTTCAAAACTCCTTCCCTTAGCTCCAAAATACTCTAGAAAATCCTGAAATTAAAATTCATTCCATTAAGCATCCTTTTCTTCAACAAATCATCTAAAAATTCAACAATAAAGCACAATTTCATTACTCTAGATAAGGGTATTTTGCGACTTATCATCATCCCATCATGTGCCATCTCTGAATCACTTTTCTCTAAAGTCACATGTAGTGCAGTATCCACGTGATACGCACGTGACCACTCCTATCAAGACCCCCCATCTATAATAACTTCTAGTACTACTAGAGCCTAATCAATTAGACTGAGCTTTATATATATATAAATATATTTCGACTACAACTTTTATTCCCCACAAGGTAGTGCTCATGCTCGATGAAGTTAGATGTAGACATTCCCGTGACCTGCTTGACAATGTTGAGTTCTACTATGCCCATATGGGTTATACTATGTTAACATTGCTATCTCCATGCCCCTTATGTATATAGTAATTTTTATTTTTTTTTATAATCTTCTTCACCTCTTTTTTTTTTTTAATTTCAGGTTCCATTCTGACATTAGTAATACTACGCATCGATGGGGAAAGACACAGAAATAATCAAGCAAATAGATTGGCTGGTGCACTTAGATGGGCATCCACCACCGATCTCAAGTCCTCAGGACAAAATTTTAGCTAGATTATATCATCTCAAAGTCAGAGTATGTGACTCTTTTAGAAAAGGTTGGTGTCTTCCATGTCATTACTACTTTCACCCACCTATGGTTCCCACATATGAGCGGGTCAGAAGTGTGGTGGGCAATCATCTGTCATTGGAGTACTCAAAATCACACATTCATCACTTCTTGCTTTAATTATCATGTTTCCTTCCATGTAGACCCTTTGGAGGTGAGACAACGGCTTGACAAGACCCTTTGCTCTAGTTGCAATCAGCAACTTTACCAAGTTTGGCAAGGATGAATCACTATAGTAGCTACCTAATTTTTCGACCCCTATGCTCTTTACTTTTATTTCATTCTATTTTGAGTGCCTATATATACTGCCATAAATTTGCCAACTAATCGCTAAGGATATTTTTAGAAAAGCATAAATTTTGAGAAGCAATTAATTCAACCTCTTTCTTGGTTGCTTAAACAAGACCAACAAATTGAAATTTTCTCTAAGTTGATCTTATCATGAATTTTGTGACTAATAAGCTTCTTTGTAGGATTCTTAAGTGTTTCTCATTTTTTGATGCTATTGAATTCCTAATTATATGATGAAAGTTGTTTTTTTTTTTCTTTTAATTTGGTTGTTTACAAAGAAATTTTTCAAATTTTCTATTTTCCCCTTTTGGTGTTTTCTTGATTAAAAATCTTTAAACTGGTTATTTTCTAAAATTAGTACTTTCTAAGGCTTTTAAAAAAATAATGACTTCAAAGTTAGGATTCTTTAGAGTTTTTTTTTTCTATTAGAAAAGAAATCATAAAAAGTGTTAAATGCAAAGTGGATTGGTTTTTAAAATTAAAATAAATCAACACACTAAAAATTTATTGTATAAAAAGAATTAAAATGGCTTGGTTACAGCTAAAGAGTACTCAAACATCCTATGGAGCAACCACTAAAAAATAAAATATCAATTTTCCCTTAAAAAATAAAAATTTTGAAAAAAAAAATAATGAATAATAACAATAAAGAAAAATTTTGTCTTTTTGCATGATTATCTTGAAAGAACTCTTGAATGGCTTAAGGGTTATCATGGATAATTTGGTTTAAAAAATAATTAATAAAAACATATTCTAACGACTATTGCAATTACATTTGATTTGCTTGGTTTAAAGAAAGGAGCACAACTAACCATGAGGTTCTAAAATCTAATGCCAGAATTCCGAGTCGTTGATTTTTTAAAAAAATATTTTTCCAAATGTAGACCAGTAGTCAAGTTAGGCGCGCTCTGCTAATTCGATCCAAACTTACCTTTTTATACCAATCTGAGTTGGTTGGTGACTTTAAAATAAGTTTTAAAAAAATAAAATAAAAAAAAACCGTAATTTTTGTCCAATACTTTATACTAATTTTGATTTAATATAAATTAAAATTAGGAAAATAAGAAAATTCAAGCTCGACGAGATTCCACTTCCTTACATATTCATAATTGTTTCGGACATCCCAGACGTATAGTCTTCAAATCATGGTTCCTAGTTTGCTTGGTCTTAAGAGTGTCGAATATCGATCTCATCAATTAGGAAAAAAAGTGATCTTCTTTATTCAGCCAAGTCAATAAACATGCCTTGACACCTTTCGCTTTTGTTTATTCTGATGTTTGGAACCTAATTGTGTTACCTCTAAAATGGGATTTAAGTATTTTGTAATTCTTACCGATGGTTCTTCTATAATGGCATGGTTTTTCTTGGTGAAAAATTATTTTGAACTCTTTTTAAATTTTACTTATTTTTGTACTAAAATCAAAGTACAATTTGATATGCATATTCAAGTATTAAAGAGTGATAATACCAAAGAATATCTTTCTTCTCCCTTGCAAACCTTTATGACCATCACACACTCCATGAATTTTCATGTTCACATACACTTCAACACAATGGTATTCTCAGATGAAAGAATAGACAAAAAATGTACTATGGTACTTTCAATGATGGTTCCCCATAATTTTGGGATGGCTTTGTACTTACCTCTTGTTATCTGATTAACTATTTGCCATCTTCAACATTTCATGATCAGATTTCATTCCCAATTCTTTTTACTAATGATTTTTTATATAGCATTCCTCCATATGTGTTTGTTTACACTTGCTTTCTCCATGTTTCATCCCTAAGTAGAAATAAATTATCATCTCAATCCATCAAATGCATCCTTCTAGGATACTCTTGTCTAAAAGGGTATCGTTCTTATTCTCCTGAGTTGCAACATGGCTTTGTGTCATGTAATGTAATGTTCTTTCCTCGTTTCTTCACCAACCTATCTATAATTTCTAAATGTATTATAGAGTGTCTTAACCATCATTTGCACAATTAGTGGAGTCTAATACTATGCCATTATAGGTTTATAGACATCGACCTTGCCTAAAATCAGTTACAATTGTTACTTAATATTTTGATGCCTTACCAAACATTAATGCAATCTTAAATACACCTTCAGATTTAGATCTTACTCTCAACTTACAAAAAAGGCAAAAGACAACATATTATACCTTATCCCATCACTAATTATATCTCTTATGACTCTGTCTCCCAATAACTTTACTTTTGTGTCATCTGCATTCTGAATTTCTTTTCCCCAGACTCTCGCAAAGGTATTATCTCATCCAAGCCAAACGCAAGCTATGGTGAAAAGATGTTTGCCCTACATTCCATTAACACTTGTGATCCGATCCCTTTACCTCCAAGGAAGTCCCCAATGGGTTATAAATGGATTTATGTTGTGAAGACATTGACAAATTATTCAATTAGTTGCCTTAAGGCTAGATGAGTAGATTAAGGCTATATACAAATATAGGATGTCAACTACAAATACACTCTCTCTTGTAGGCAGGATTGCTTTAATTCACCCGTTCCTCTCTTTAGCAACAATTTTTTAGTGTCATCTCCATCAACTTGATACCAAGAATGCTTTGTTCATTGAGATTTCAATGAAGAGGTGTATATGGAGCAAACCCCAAGATTTGTTACTCAGGGGAAGTCAACGTGGTTTATACATTAAAGAAATCACTATATAGGCTGAAACAATATTCTTGATCTTGATTTGATAAATTTAGCTCAACTCTTCTTTATTTTGACATGTTTAAAAGTATGCTAGATCATTTTAATATTCCATACATCGACAAACCCAAGGAAGTGGACTATCTTGATTATTTACATTGATGATATTACTATTACAAAAGATGATGACATTGGGATTTCTAAATTGAAAGCCTTCTTGCATTAGCATTTTCAAACTAAAGACTTCAGAGAAGAAAAATACTTTTTAGGTTTTTGAGATTGCTCACCCAGGAGGTGACATATATATTTCTCAAAGGAAATACATGATAAATTGCTTCAAGAATCCAATATGTTTAAGTGCTAAGCTAATGGATACTCCTATGAATTATAATTTAAAGCTAGTGCTAAGATAGGGGGAAGCTATTATCTAATTTAAGAAGGTACTGTAGGTTGTTAATAAACTAAATTATCTCATAATAACCAAAGTTGACATTTCTTTTACTTTAAGTGTGACTTGTTAATTTCTCAAATCTCCATATGAAGTTCACTTGGAGGCAACTATGAGAATATTACATTATCTCTTGGTTGCTCTAATAAGGGACTAATGTATTAGGTAATAAGGGACTAATGTATTAGGGTTGAGGGCATCTTCTATTGATAGGTTATACTGATGTTAATTGACCTAGACCTCCTACATATAGAATATCGACATCAAGATATTGTGTTGTATTGTGATAATCAAGCGGTTATTCACTTTGTCGCTAATCCCATTTTCATGAGAGAACCAAACATATAAAGATTAATTCTCATTTTATCAAAGATAAGGTGGAATCTAAGGGTGTCATGACATTTTCTATTAACTCAAACAATCAATTAGAGGATTTATTTACTAGATCTTTAAGAGGCTCTAGGGTTATGTATATTAATAAGCTTGGAGCTTCAAGGGGAGTGTTAAGTATAGATATGTAAATAGAAATAGTATAGGAATATGTGTAATTTGTGAAAAATAATGAATAATATATAATGGTGGAGAGGGCTAATGCAAATGAAGTTTCTTTCCCCCCATATATATATAATATGATAATTTCATTATGACACCTCGAACCTTGGGCTGCACCACTACCCCTCCATGTGTCCTTATCTCACAAGAACTCGTTAAGGCTTTGAATCAACTCTGATACATTTTAACTTGTAACTCCTATATAAAAACATCCCATACATTCCCAAAATTTAAATAATCTCAAAAACTATATCAAACATCTAACGCAGCGAAAGTCTTTGAACACCAAAACAATATTCTCAAAAGATATTGTTTATTTCTATTAAATAACATAATCTCCTAAATCTTAATCACTATAATAATAACGGTAATCTTCATCTTCCTCTCTCTATGACTCACCCAAACCCAAGTCATCATCTAGGTTCTCATCTCCCTCAACACATGCATTTAAAAAAGATTCCCCAAAGGGTGAGCTAATGCCCAGTACGTATAACACAAACACACACGCATGAATAAACATGAACATGTGTCACACACGTTATGCAGTACTTAAACACAAACAACCATTTCCTTAATACATTTAGGTCCACAAGCATTACCTTAACACACACACTTAACACAATGGAGCATGATTTGGCGATGGGAACTGCCACTATGAGCCCCACACCCATGTACACTTAAACCTAGTGATGGGAACTACCACTATAGGCCCCACACCCATGTACACTTAAACCTTAAACTTAGTGATGAGAATTGGTACTACGGGCCCTATACCCATGCACACTTAAACCACTTAATCTTCATTCAGCCCAAATCATTTCCACTAAGGACAACGTCACACAAGGATCATTGGGGTTCTCCCTAGGGGTCTGCCAGTACGAGCCCTTAAGCCAAGCCAAGCACATATAACATACAACTTAAACACTTAAACTAATTCATTTAGTTAAATCAAGTTCAATGCATAAGCTAACTTAAACAAGTACAAATCAACACACAAGTTATACATACCTTAAATCCTACCCTTAAGCACTTTCGGGTCTTAGGCATAAGCTAAGTTGAAATATGTTCAATCAATAAGTTGATGTGCTCTGATACTAAATTATGATGCACCACAATTGGATTCCAAAACTAATCAAATACAAAGGAACAATTCAATTCCAATTGTTATAATTGGCGTGAAAACCTAGCAATACAAGAACCCTAATTTGGCGTGAAAGGAACAAACAAACTCAACCAATTATAAACTAGATATTACTCACTAGCAATAATCGAATGCAATTTAAGAAATCTTGATATGATTCACAAGAATTCCTTAAGCCAACTCACCATAATTTTCACAAGTGAAATTGATAAGAGTAAGGTGGCGTGAAGAGAGCACTCCCACGGTAACAAATTTCAAGTGTATAATCCTTAAAAAGTCCTCTTCTAACCCTACTTTGCAAGTATTTATACTTGCTTTAAATAGGGCAAATTTAACAAAGAAAATTATAAGTGAAAAACAACAAGTGTGGCTGGTTTTTGCACTAAAGGAAATTACAAGTAAACCTTCATAAGTAGCCAGATTCTTGCACCTCCATGGAACAATATTGGACCGGTTCTTCTTTGATTGATGTAAGTCCATGAATGACCCACAATTGAGCCTTAGTGAATTTTACCTGCCTTCTTGTAAAATCAACAAATTTACCTACTACAATTTAGAGACAAACTATTATGAAATGAATAAAGATAACATGTGGATGTTTGGAATCATTAGTTCAAATTGGCCTCCCCACTACTAGATCCAGAGGTTTGATTCCCATCATCTCCTCGGGCCTCTGAAAGATTTGTCCTTAAATCTAAGGAGTCTTTTCTTAGACTAACATCCCGTGTTAGCATATGCTTGTTGGCCTGAAGTCTTGAGTAGCCATTATTTTTACCGATCTGTTCTTGGAATGTGCGAACTTCAGATGGGGACACAAGAGTCAATATAACTCGTGCACCATCTTTCTGAAACATATAAGTGTTTCTAAACCTGTCATGTAGCACCTTCCTATCAAAAAACCAAAGCCTACCTAGCAGTATCTGAAAGGCGCACATAGGAAGAACATCACAAACAATCTCATCACTGTATCTATTTCTTATACTGAATGGTACCTTTGCCCTCTGTGTAACATGCAAACTACCCTGTTCATCTAACCAATGTAATTTATAAGGGTGTGGATGTGGACTAGTGACTAGTTGTAAATTATTTACTAATATAGCAAATACAACATTAGTACAACTACCACCATCGATGAAATGAACACACAAATTACCTCGAATCCGATAAGTTGTGTGGAATAGGTTCTCCCTCTGTATGTCCCTAACGTCTGGAGATATCGTCATAACCCTACGTAACACATTAATAGGAAAATATTTATCATCTCCTTTGTCCTCATGTGTCTCAACATCATGATCATCATAATATTCCTATAGTGCAAAGGAAAAATATGTAGGCTCGACAACTTCTTCTTGACCATCTTTATTGTTTCCTTCCAGAACAGTCATCACCCTTTTATTAGGACACTGCACAACCATGTGTACAAAACCTATGCATTTGAAGCACTTAATTTGGTGCATTTTCCCACTAGTTGACCTTAGCACTATCTGCCTGAAATAAGCTCCAACAACCTCTTTTCCTTTCCCAAAAATATCCCTCTCCCTATCGGTGTTAGAGGTATTCTTATCCAAAATCTTAACATGTTCCCCTATTCCTTTTTGTCCTCCCAGCTAACCATCTAACCCAAGAGGTTTGGTAGAAGTTCCATACCTGTTACTAGTTGCTCGGAAAGGGTTGAATCGCCTCTCTCTCCACTTTAAGGGCTAACTGGATAGCCTCATCAAGTGTATTATACCTCTATAGCTCTACAACACAGGCAATTTCATACTTCAACCCAAACACAAATCGTGCTAGGGTTTGCTCAGGAGGCTCAACTGACCTACATTTGATCATCAGTGTCTCAAACTCCTGTACATAATAGTCAATTGTTTTACCTCCCTGTCTTAGTATTTAGAGACGCATAAACAGTTCGTGCCTGTAATGCTCAGGTATAAACCTTTTCCTCAATACTCGTTTCATGTCCCATCAAGTATATATATCAGCCTCACCATCTCTTCGTCTACTAACCACAAGCTTTTTCCACCATAAGGCGGCATAGCCTATGAATTCCACAATTACAAGACAAACCCAAGTGTTATCATTAATCTCACAGCACTCGAATAAACCCTCAACCTTATCCTCCCAATCCAAATAACCATCTGCAGAACTCTTGCCATCGAATGAAGGCATCCACAATTCACATATTCCAATCCCCGAAGTGGTCTGAACTCCCCATTTGGGTAAGGTTCATTCTCAAAATTATCACCTCTTTCCTCCCGAAGAGCATGATAGTCTCCCTCCATTCTCCTGCCCCTATTACCTCTAACAGCTCCCTCCCTATGAACATTCTGAGGTACTACTCTAGGTGTAGGTGCCTGAAGATTTGCTACTGGTGGTTGTGGCATTGTCATTCGATCTATCCTTATTGCTAATGTAGCAACAATGGTGGTGAGATCCTGCAACTGCTTCTCCAATGTTCTTCTACCTACAACTTGATGACCCTAACCACCACCAACTTGACTATTGGTGATACGATCCCAAGAGCCCAAATACGAGCACCAAAGAAAACAAATTCAATCTGAGCTCTAGGTGGCAGTACGGGGACTAAAAAAAGGAGGACATAAATGTCGGGAGGACCCAAGGCGAAGATCGGCTAACCTTAAGCCGGCCTTGAATAAAGGTCGACTGTGTTAGCTTCAAGGCCGTCGGCCTTAGAGCCGGCCTAAAAGTAGGCCGCCGGCCTTTGTGCCGGCTTAAATAAAGGCTACCGGCCTTTGGTTTCGACCTATGTGTTTAGGCCACTGGCCTTGAATGGTTTCACACAAATTTTTTAGGATGATATAAATAGGCGTCCTTAAGGTTTTTCGAGGGAGAATGTTATTTTGGTTGTAAAACACAAACACTTTGAGTGGTGTGAATCTTCTTTGGAGATTTGTGAATCTTGGGAATTGATTTTTCTCTTTATTCTTGTTTTTCTTTTCAAATTCTTGGTTCTTTAGAATTTGTGGCGAGCATCGTTATTGAATTCTTAGAATTCTTTAACCCTAGTGATTGATTTATATAACGTGGTTTCTATCGTTCTATGATTTGATTGCGAATTAGTTTAATTTTATCAATCTTGGCATCTATAGATTGATAATTTTATCTATATCTTTGATTTTATTCATTAGTACCAAAATCCAGAAAACCCTAAAAAATTTATGACATTTGATTGTTCTTGATGATTTGGTTTGTGTGAAGGAATTCGAATCTGTTTTTGAATCATTTGGTTTCAAAGCATATCGATTTCCGCATCATTTGGTATCAGAGCAAAGGTTGGATTCGTCAGAGCGAAGGATTCGATCAGATCGTGGGTTAAATCGGTAAGGCTGTTGAATCTCAACTCAATTGTAGTTTTAATTCAATACTACTGTTGGTTAGGAAATTTGGAAATTTATTTTGTGAATTGTATTGCTGTAAATTCGATTGTTGGGCATTAAATTGGTGAATGGTCTGTTGTTAAGAATTGGGGGTTTTGTGAATATCTTTGCCGAATTCAATTGTTGGGTGTTGAATTGCTGTGAATTGGTGTTTGGGGCTGTTGTTGAGGATTGTGTTCTTGTGAATATATTTGTTGAAATTTTGATTGGTAGAGTTATCGTCGCAAGGAAGTGTTCAAAACAACAACAATAGGAATGATGCTGATAATGGGGGTGAGGTTGTGACTAGGGCTGAGTTCAATCAAATCCAAGAAAATCTTATATTGATTATGGAGAGATTGGAGGTTAGGGATAGAAGAAGCCATAGTGGTGCAAGAATTAGGAGGAGACACTCTAGTAGTGAATCTGATGCTAGTAGTGGAAGGAGTAGGAGAGGAAACAATGTTGACAGGCGTAAGGGGATTGAAAACATCAAGTTGAAAATTCCACCTTTCACTGGTAGTAGTAAACCAGAGGAATTCCTAGACTGGGTGCCACGGGTTGAGAAAGTGTTTAATTGTTATGAGTGGAATGAGCGCATGAAGGTGAAAATGGCGTCTCTAGCATTTTCTGAATATGCTAGTTTGTAGTGGGATAAATTACAAACTGAGAGACGTACGGCTGATGAAGAGAAAGTGCGTTCATGGGCTTTGATGAAAAGGTTGATGAGATGCAGATTTGTGCCAAACTACTATAAACAGGAGATGCTGATGGAGTTGCAATCCTTGAGGCAGGGTAAGAGGAGCATAGAAGAGTATGTGAAGGAGTTTGAGACACTAATGGCAAGATGTGATATTAGGGAATCATTAGATGAATCCATAGCTCGTTTCATCAATGGGTTGAAGATGGACATTGTCAGTGTAGTGGAACTCCAGCATTATCAAACTCTTGAGGATGTGATTAAATTAGCCAGTCGGGTTGAGCGGCATCAACGCAGGTGGGATCAGAAATCATATTAACACCATAAGTCAGATGATGGTGAGAGGGAGAAGGAAAGGAAGGAAAAGGGAAAGTCAGTCGCTAGTGAGGCTGTTGACCAAACACAACAAAAGAGGAGCAGGGATATCAAATGTTTTAAATGTTTAGGACTTGGCCATATTGCTTCTTAATGTCCTAATAAAAGGGTTATGGTCATCAAGGGGGACAAAGTTGAGAGTGAGGAAGAAGAATAGAAGAGTACTGAGGCAGAAGAGGAAGATGAAGACATTATAGCGAGTCCAGTATAGGGAGACTTGCTAATGGTTCAACAGGATGAAACTGTTCCTAATCAGAGGGCCAATTTATTCCATATCCAGGGCATGGTGCAGGGAAAGACTTGTTTGATTGTGGTTGACACAAGCAGTTGCATTAATGTTGCTTCAGCAAACTGGGTTACTAAGTTGGGTTTGCAGGTGGAGCAGCATCCAAGACCTTATGCACTTCATTGGTTGAGTCCACAGGGAGCTGTTCATGTACACAAGCAGGTTCATGTTCCATTGCTTATTGGTGATTATACTGACGAGATTGTTTGTGATGTAGTTCCCATGGAAGCTACACATTTGATCCTTGGAAGACCTTGGCAGTATGACCTCAGAGCCAAGTATGATGGATACACCAATGAGTATACCATTCAGCAATAGGACAAGACATATAAGCTTCTTCCTATGAGTCCAATTGAAGTACAACACACAAGACTGATTTGCCTTAAGAAGCCCAAGGGAAAGAGGAGTCTGTTTATGTGGTCTAGCAGGATGGACGATACAGATTCGAGGTCGAATCATTTTAACATGGAGGGAATGATACAATCCCAAGAGCCCAGATACGAGCACCAAAGAAAACAAATTCAATCCGAGCTCTAGGTGGCAGTACGGGGACCAAAAAAAGGAGGACATAGACGTCGGGAGGACCCAAGGCGAAGATCGGCCAGCCTTAAGCCGGCCTTGAATAAAGGCCGGTCGTGTTAGCTTCAAGGCCGCCAGCCTTGGAGCCGGCCTAAAAGTAGGCTGCCGGCCTTGGAGCAGGCCTAAAAGTAGGCCGCTGGCCTTTGTGTCGACCTATGTGTTTAGGTCGCCGGGGTTTCGCACAAATTTTTTAGGATGATATAAATAAGCATTCTTAGGTTTTTTCGAGAGAGAATGTTATTTTAGTTGTAAAACACAGACACTTTGAGTGGTGTGAATCTTCTTTGGAGATTTGTGAATATTAGGAATTGATTTTTCTCTTTATTCTTGTTATTCTTATCAAATTCTTGGTTCTTTAGAATTTGTGGTGAGCATCATTATTAAATTTTTAGAATTCTTTAACCCTAGTGATTGATTTATAGAACGTGGTTTCTATCGTTCTATGATTTGATTGCGAATCAGTTTAATTTTATCAATCTTGGCATCTATAGATTGATAATTTTATCCATATCTTTGATTTTATTCGTTAGTTCCAAAATCCAGAAAACCCTAAAAAAATTGTAACATTTGATTGTTCTTGACGATTTGGTTTGTGTGAAGGAATTCGAATCCGTTTTTGAATCATTTGGTTTCAGAGCATATCGATTTCCGCATCAATTGGCCTCATTGCCAATTCCCCCATTCACATTATCATTCGACATGGTTGATGAATTGATCTATTGAAACACAAAAACAATTCAGGACAACTACAATACACTTCACATCAAATACACTACACACAACAATCACTCCACGGTACATTCATACACTCACAATGCAGCAACCTTCTAACCACAACACTCTACGCCATACACACACACCATGGTTTCACACACAATTCCACACATCAACACACAACAATCACTCTACGGTACACACTCACACTCACAATGCAGCAACCTTCAAACCACAACACACACACTATGCCACACACACACACTTATGGTACAGCACACACTCCACGGTTCCACTTCCAATCACAACAATAAATAAAATGGAAACAATTATAGACACTTCTCCAAATGGTAAGTAAATAACTCCAACTAGTCAAAGTGTATTATGATAATCAATACATAATAACTCCCTCAACTTAATGATTGATTTTGAATTTCAAAATGTTTCTTAATCTTCCACGCAAGAAAAGCAAATCTGGAAATGAAAATACACTCTAATTCCGAAATCCTTAAGAAAATGCACTTCCCCTTCTTCCTCAACAATCAACTTACGGCAAGATGAAGATTACAAAGATCAATTCTAAATTTCCACTTCCAATTCCACAACAATAAGATATATCACAATACAATCACATATAATTACTTCAATTAAGAAATGGAAGAATAAGAACCCTAATTCCTAAATTGAATTTCACGCAAATCCCTTCTCAAAACCCTTGCTCTGATACCAAATTATAATGCACCACAATTGGATTCCAATACTAATCAAATGCAAAGGAAAAATTCAATTCCAATCCTTACAATTAGCGTGAAAACCTAGCAATACAAGAACCTTAATTTGGTGTGAAAGGAACAAACAAACTCCACCAATTATAAACTAGATATTACTCACTAGCAATAATCGAATGCAACTTAAGAAATCTTGATATGACTCACAAGAATTCCTTAAGCCAACTCGCAACAATTTCACAAGTGAAATTGATAAGAGTAAGGTAGTGTGAAGAGAGCATTCCCACAACAACAAATTTCAAGTGTATAATCCTTAAAAAGCCCCCTTCTAACCCTACTTTGCAAGTATAAATACTTACTCTAAAAAGGGAAAATTTAACAAAGAAAATTACAAGTGAAAAACAACAAAGTGTGACCAGTTTTTACACTAAAGGAAATTACAAGTAAACCCTCATAAGTAACCAACTTCTTACACCTCCATGGAACAATATTGGACCGATTCTTCTTTGATTTATGTAAGCCTATGAATGGCCCACAATTGAGCCTTAGTGAATTTTACCTACCGTCTTGTAAAACCAACAAATTTACTTGCTACAATGTAGAGACAAATTATTATAAAATGAATAAAGATAACATGTGGATGTTTGGAATCATTAGTTCAAATTGGCTTCCCTACTACTAGATCCAGAGGTTTGATTCCCATCACAAGTTCTTCTTAGTACTTAATCTAAGATTAATATCATTCTCTTATTTCTCTTAACCCTATTTATTAATTTCTGTAGGGCCTTACTAGCTATCTAAGTTGCGTGGAAATTAGTTTAATTTGAAGTTAAATGAATATATAATTATGTTATACTTTATTCAACATGGCCATGTTGGGGACCGTGTTGCTCAACATGAGCTAAAGCACAATCGTGTTAAAGGTTATGAATCTTTTGGTGTAAAGTTTGGCTTCAACACGGTTGGAACACGACCATGTTAGGAGGTCATGTTCTTCTTCATTCAACACAGTTTAAACACAACCGTGTTGAGAGGTAGTGTTACCTTTGACTCAACATGGTCGAAACACAATTGTGTTAAGAGGCTATATATCTCTTGATGCATCTTTCACACTCAACACGATCTAAACACGACTGTGTTGGGAGGTCATGTTACCCTTAACTCAACACAGTCGAAACACAATCATGTTAGGAGGTCGTGTATCTCTTGTTGTATCTTTCGAATTCAACACGATTGAAACACGACCTTGTTGGTAAGCCGTATTACCTTTGGCAATCTCCATGAACCCTATTTCTTTTACTTCAAATTTTCCAAAACTCAATCCTCTCTATTCCTAAGCTCAATTGTACCTCTAAAATATGTAATTGCAGATAGATTATAAGGATTTTCGTACTTACATCAACAATTCCACAAATCACAACTTTGAGTCGTTGATTCTCCGTTCTCGTACCGTCCCTTCTCAAATCTCGAGTCTCGATGCGCACACAATACCTATAAGGTCTAATTCCAATAACATAATCTAAAATTTGTATAAAAATCCTTACTTGTTCAATTAACCACTTGACTCCTCTTTAGTCACCGTAGGTTTTCTTGTAGGGTTCTTTTGCCTTTTATCTCTTTATATGGCTATAAGTTGTCCAAGTGTGAAAAAGGAGAAACCCTAGGTTATTCTATTTTTATAATTCGACCAGTAAATGATGAAATTACCCTTGTCCCATTGTCTTATTTACAACATTGCCATTTATTATGTTTATACATATATTTATTTATTTATATAAAATAAAAAAATTAAAAAAATGTGTATTACATTCATAGTATCTAATAAGTATATAGATGCTTAACATCCCCCGAAATTTTAGTGTCCTTTCACATATATCTTTTCTTCAAGATTTTTTGCGACATTCAAAGTGTAATTGGGGAACTCTTAGTTTTACTGATCACATAATCCGTGGCTTAGGTGTACGACGGAAGAGATACGCTTTGGTCAAAGGGAGATAAAATTACATGTATCGAAGTCGATCCTTGACATTCTTGATTTCGTTAACTATTTCATATCCGTAATATTCCAGCAAATACAGATTTGCATTACTAAGATTATTCAAGAATACCGAAAGTACACAATAATTAAAACGAAATCAGCATTATTATTAGCAACAGCAAAGAAATCATAATTCAATTGGTTGCATTATTCTTCTACCTGCGAAACATATATAAACCCCAATGGCAACGTGCGAGTGCGAATCGAAATTATTCTCAAAGTCAAAGGACATGCCACATATGATATGGGGCATCAATAATAGTGGTATACATAAGCGTCGTATTTGGCAATAATAATTCCTGTTTGTGCGTCGGATGAGTAAGTGCTGGTCATAACGTAGCCACGAGCAAACCGGAAAATGCCACTCCCACCCACAACTGGGATCTCCCTAAGTGAGGCATCTAGATTGTTCCGTCCAAACACAGACAAAGTACTCCCATTGAACTTTCCATCCGTGAACACAAAGTTTATACCTATTGAGAGAGCAGTCTCAGTCTTTGATGCCACGGCAGAGAGTCCTTGAGCATGACCAATCTGCTTTGAGTCCCCTTCAGGGCCGGTCCTCAAGATATCGTCCAGCACACCGACCGAACCAAACGCTACTGCACCTGGTGCCTCTCCAGGTGCAGTGGCTACAATGACAGCGGTTGCATTAGGTTTATTAAATAGCTCGTGCAAGTAGAAGCTCAGGTGGGTTAGCTTTGGAGATTTCTGCGGAAAGAGTGAATCTGGAGACAAGGTTTCCGCATAACTTTCGTCCGGTTTTGTTGGCACAAAAGTTAGTGTGGAGAAAAAGAACGTGAAGAGAAGGAGTTTGGTTTGGTTGCTCAAAGAAGAATCATGTGCCATGATTGATATGGATTGTTTTATGACTGGGAAGTTTGATGGAATATGTGAATTTGGCTACGAGCAACTGGAAGTTAGGTTTGTAAGTACCAATTTATAAAGCTGAAGAAATGCGTAGTAGTTGTTTACTCAGAAATATGTCCAAATCAACCTTAGTTGTGTTAAATATTTAAAGCTTTAGTTAAAGTTTCTCCTGCGTGCAAGATGGTTATAAAAGTGCAAGTCAAATTGCATCGTGACGATAACTTGCTTCTAGAACTGGATCATTCCATCTTATTTTAACACAAGCAGAGTTAGTTGGGGCGGCGGGCGAGAACATGAAGCGCGAATATCGCCCAAAATTTTGAGTTAACAATATCCAATCGCGTTGAGCAGGTTTTATGGAGAAAAAGTCAACCTTAAGTTTCTCAACCCAGGTTACCAATTGCCAATGGCAAAGGCAATGGGAACTAACTCGACAGGTTTCAACTTGTCTTAATCACTGGAAGTTGCGAAAATAATAGTTTATGACAACTCCTTCTGGTGGTATGTCATTGCCAGGTGCGCAAGTGTTGGATTTTCAAATTATTGTATGATACGTTAGGATAAATCATTATATCTTTGAAGCGCAAGAAGAAGCAGTACAAAAAATTTGTTGAAGTGCCAAAACAATTGAGCAGAATACAATTTCGTGTATATGTCAGTAAATGAAGAGCGACCAACTATTGTTAATGACAATATGTTATCCATTGAAGCATTTTCACAAAATAAATAAATAAATAATGCATGATTTGAGCAGTTTGTTTGTTCAAACAATAAAGTCCTGGCAAATTTTGTTGACAAGATTCATTATGAGTAGGAGTACAATTCATTAGCTGCAACAATAATTTGGTCGAGTTGCAGCGAGATTCTTGTGTCTGCAATTTACAAGATGGTCATCGATAATGGTTTGAAAAAGAAAAGAAAATTAGGAGAAATAATGGTTCCTAGGTCATTTAGTGGTCATTATAGGTCTCATTCCGAGGTCTATTTCATTTTTTTGAGTTAAAGAAAGTAATAGTACACATATGCAATTTGAAAGGTTATAGCTTAAAATTAAAATATCAAGTTTTCTTTCCAAATAAAAAAGAAATCAATAATCTAGCCCTAGTAGAGGTTAATTATCTTTATATCATGAGGTCATTTTAAGTTGATTGTGACTTTAAATTGTGCTTTGATTAGATTTAAACTAGCCAATTTGTGAGAAAATCAACTTTGAATTAACAAGACTATAAAGAACCAAAGCTTGTAAAACCATTAAATTGAAATAATCTAATAGTTACTTTTGATATATGTATACTAGGGTTATTCATGGAAATCTGATATGCCAATATCCAATTTCAATTACACAATGCTAATTGAAGATACAAATGAACAATAGTCAATCAAATAGGCATGAACCCTAATTGACATTAAATAAGAGTGAAGAAGCTCCCAATTCCTTACCAGATATAACACATTAGTTGAAATTAGGAATGACTTGCAATTGATGATGTAACTCACAACAATTCATGCCCACTTGCCACAACCCTAATTTAGAATTGATATGATCGTTTTTTGTGAAAGAGAGAAAACCCTTTTCACTTGAAAGTAAGCAGCTACAAAATAATATTCAAAAGTCCCTTTATGTCCCCTTTTTACAAGTATTTATACCTGTTCTAAATATGGAAAAATAACAAAAGAAAAATAGCTACATAAGCCGATTCTTGAAGCTCTCCCATGGTCAATGGAACACAATGCCAGGTCGGTTTCTTGTTGATTCATTTAGGTCCGTGAATCACCCACAAACCAAGCACTAGAATGTTTGCTCACTATCCTGTAATACTGACAAATGTACCTGATTAAATACAAAACAATTATATAAAGTAAACAAAGACACTATGCGAATGTCTTCGGGTTCCAATTGTTCAAAAGTATCCTCGACACTAAGTTCTATAGTCTTCTGGCTCTCGCTCTTGTTATGGGTCCTGTAGATGTATTGGTTTGATTCCCATCAAAATCATTCCTAGAAAATCGATCATGTTGGATTCAATTTTGGGCCTCAACTAGATTTAGTACTTAAAACTATTTTAGGCAAGTTTTAGAGCCAAATACATTATATTAGACGTGTGGTGTAGGCCAAATGATCTAATGGTAAAGAAACATGCACAATAAGTTGAGGTCATGAGTTCAATTCCATCATCAAGTGCTTTACGCCTTTTATTTATCAAGCTCATGCATGGAAGCACATTGCATGTGATAGCCATGTGACTTATCTTCTTCCACGTACATTTCCATGTTTCCAGCCTCTTTATTTTCATAGTATTGCATGTTTTTTGCCATTTTTAGCCCTAAAAGTCATCTAAGTTCAAGCTTTAGATAGGCTAAAATCAACATCAAAGTTTTAGAAAAACAATGGAAAGCACATTTTGTACCAACTTAACTTTGCATAAATTAAGCTTGATTATTGACAATTGCAACTTCTATTAGGCTTTTACAGCAATCACAAGCATCTAAGAAACCCTTTTAACCCTTCATTGCAACTAATTTCATAGAATTTCCATCGAATTTGAAAATTAAGATTTACTACAATCTATCAAATTCAATTCAATTTTTTAAATTTTCTAAACTTCATCAAGCTCGAACATTATAAAAGGGGCCTTGATGAACACATTAAGGTATCAAGCAAGACACGAAAACACAAATTCAAGCTTGAATCTTCACTTTCTCTCTCCAAGAGCTTTAGTAAATTGTTTCTCACTTCTCTCTAAAATGCCTCCCTTCATAGCCATTGTTGAAGAGAAATACCACCATCATTAGTTTCGCTGTGTTCCCAACTTTCAAAAGCTACCATCGTTTCACTTTAGAATGCCCCCAATCATTTGAATTGAAACATAAGGTTTTGACCGCCAACTACCTTTTTGAAACTACCCCTCTTTGCTACTCCTAAGTTGATGCCACCATCACTTATGGGCTCATCAACCCTAAAGACCCCACCTCTAGCACATCACCACTCCTAAATAAGCTTCCCATATGGTCACGTAACCTCCAATTCTTTTTAACCTCTTTCCACCTGACTCAACCCAACTTGATCAATCCAAACTCAACTTGAACCTAAATCTAGACTCACACATTGACCAGAACTCCATGTCCTTTTTTAGTTTATTTTATTTTATTTTATTTATTTCTTGCATTTAATTTCTTTTACTTAAAAAGGAAGAAAGAAGAAAATAGAAAATATATGAGAAAAAAGTGAAAAAAAATACAAATAAAACTAATAAAATAAATATAATATTAGTTGTTGAATAAACTTTCAATAGTCTTTAAGGTTTTTCTTAACAAGTTTGAAATAAAGAAAAAAAAATATATATATATAAAATAAAATAACAATTAAAAAGAAAATAAAAATGATAAATGATAAAAAAAATAAAAATAAAGAATAATTATAGTGAATAATATTTAAGCCCTTCTAATCACCTTGATTCTATTTTTCAAAAAGTTAAGATAAATTAAGAGTTTTTACAAATAGCCACCATAAAAATTAAGACCTTTGCCTATAATTTTCCTTACATAAAAATAAATGTTTAAAGACATAAACTTGAGCATTTTCAAGATAATAATAATGAGGAAAAAAAAACTCTAAAGTTTATATAAGATCGAGTGAATTACGACAAATCTGATCTCAACTAATGAATATGTAGACACCAATACGGCAACTTCAAATATGAAAATTTTTAATATCCCTCTATAAATAAATCAATCAATCTCATTCCATTTTTAACTTTAACTTAGGATTATTTTCAAATAAAAGAGGTATTTCAAAAAATAAACTCTAAATTCAAAAGGTTTATATAGGAACCATTCAAGTTTTATTAGGTTAGCTATCAAACTCAAAGTCTCTAGTTTTTTTTTTATAATTCTTTCCAAAAGAGATTTTCTTGCAGATCAATGCTAAGTTAGAATTACTCCACCCATCTATTCCAACTTACCCTTTTCCCAATCCCAATGTTGTGGGGACTCCAAACTTAGTAGAAAAACCAAATTTTCCTTAATTCTTAGTCAAGGTTTCATACCGAATGTGATAAGGTTTGATATAGTCCGGATTAAGGAAAATAAATTTGAAAATTAGGCTCGACATATGTGTTAGTTTGGTCACGCTTGCTTTGATTGTTTAGTGACAGTTCGATCCATGTTTTTGTTGTATGAGAGTTGTAATTAGTGTTTGTTAAATAGTTCAAATTATGTTAGTTCAATAAAGTTGTGTTTATTTAACATCTATACTTTCTTTCTTATATATTCATGAATTTGTGACTCTAGAGGAATCATCATGTGAATTTTTATCTTGATGTGGAGTGCAAAAGCTTTGCTTGGTAGTTATCTCTTCAATTTAGTTCTTTTAATTGTGTATTTGGTTGTAACAAACTTTAGTTTAGGAATATTGTTAGTCGTATTAATATTTCTACAAGCTCTTGTGTGTATTTTTCTTATCATGAGTCTTATCGTGCCTAAAATCATGCTAACCCTAGTTCGATTCTATGACTAGGTTTGTCATATCCAAATTTTAGGTTTATTCATATTCCATTTACTTCTTATTGTTCAAATATAGAAAAAACCCAAAAAATATCTCTTATTTTTGTTTCAATCTGTAAAAAATAGAAAATAAAAATGAAGGTTATATTTGGTACCAAAGCAGCCTTAATTTTTAATAGTAAGTAAGATTAGTATAATTGGGAGCTAGTTCCAATCCCTATAGAAATAACTTGGTCTTACCAGTTTTATTACTACATATGCAACCTAGTGCACTTATTAATATAAAATATGCTTTTACTTTTAAATCAGTAGCTACACATATCACTTACACATGCACCTATATGCTAAGTTAGTTAGAGGATATGCTTTTTTACATTCATAATCAACAACAAAAAGGTAAATGAAATGTACAAAATATTTCCTCCTCATTTTCTACTTGCATCTATGTAGTTGGTAAATGTGAGTTTATGTGCAAGTGTCATGGCAAATTACTTAAAACCCTAAATTATGGCCCATTGGTATCCTAACCATAATGGCCTAATCAATTATGTTTGAAAACTAAGGTCTACTAGAACTATGAGTCTAGTTTAGGTGTGGTAAGTAGTAGTAGGTGAATTTATTCAATATCATAGTAAGTAGGAAACAAATATAGTTATTAGAGTGGATAGATCTCAATCATTCAATTTAGAAAGCCCCTTATATATAAAGAGGGAAGAAGGTAATGGAGGACCATCTCAAGGTTCGAGTATTGAAGAGGACAAATGCAATCAAAGTGGAATTGAGGAACTACAAATACCCGAAGGGCCAATCACAAGGGCGCAAGCAAAATAAATCAAGCAAGATATGCAAGGCCCTGTGAAGATCATTTTTGAAAATGAGGTTAAGTTTGGAAGGACTTTGGAGACATTGAGCTGGGTTGAACCCAAATTCATTAATGTCATCCAAGCCCAAGAAAATGAAGCCCAAATTAGCCAAGACAGTAATTAAGGATTATAGAAGATAATTGAGGTCATTACTTACATCAACAAAAATAGTTATTAGTATAGTTAAGAGGACATTTAATTTTCTTTGGTAGTGGGTTATTGATGGGTATGTAGATGGTTTTTTTTCATTAATTAGCCTTAGAACTCTATAAATAGGTTATCAAAACTTGTGTTGAGGAGAGGGACGAATTTTTCAATTGAAGAGTTATTTCTCATATCTATTCTTTTTTAACAAGCAGCCGTGGTTTTGACCTTGTGGGTTCAAGCTCGATTTATATTATTGGTTCCTATCTCTTATAGGCAATGATTCAGTAATTTATTTTATATATATATATATATTACTGGTTCTTGTCTCCATAGATAACGAGTCAGTAATTTTTTTTTTTTTAATTCAAAAATTAGGATTTAGGCAGTCCAAGAAATTGATTATTTGTTGCTGGGTCTCACAACTCAATTCATGGGATTTCGCATCAGAAGGGGTAAAGGGGGTTCCCCTCATTTGTAAAGTATTCATTCTATAGTGAAATTACATTCTCCCATGGCATCTCTCTCTCTTTTCTCACTCTTGATTCTTGTGTTGTAAGTTAAAGTAACTTAGCACTCTCAATAGCCTTTAGAGTGTCTAATTGTCATGCTAAAGTGCCCTTAAGTAAAACTTCCTTGGCAAAGTGGTGTCTTTAGGATGGAGAACGATGTCTAGGTTGTTGCTAGAGAAACTAATCATGAGGAATGTCGCATTACTAAACAAAAGGCTCAATTAAGGGACACATTGATGGCACTTGGTGCAAAGCTAAACAATGCAAAATGTATATTGTTAAGGTGAAGGAAGGATTCTAGGAGTTGGAGACCTACATTAAGGAGCTAGATAAAAACTTAAGGAGCTTCAATGGGCTTTAAATCGCATTATGGATAGCTTGGAAGCACGGTACAATGCTTTAAAGATAAGATAGAAGACTTAGGACTTATACTAGTAATCTGGAAACTAGGACAATCAGGGTCAAGGATAAAATGAATGCAACTATGGTGGCTCTAGGGAAGGAGAAAGAAAATCTCAAGACATAATTAGTAGCTTGGTGAGGTAGTTGTGAACTCATAAAATAACCATTTAACCCATTATTGGGGCGAATGTATTGAAACCGAAGAACTTTAATTGAATAGGGTATGAGAGGGATATAAGCAATTTCCTCTAGGGAGTGGAATATTGCTTTAGGACCATTGGGCTTATAAACGAAGTAAGGCATGCATAATAGCTTTATATTTGAGAGAATTAACTATATTTTGGTGGAGGAGAAGGGCTAATGAGATATCCTCCTATCTAGAATTTGTGCAAGAGTTCAAGGACAAGTTCTCTCCCCAAAATGCCAAAGGGAAGGGTAAGATCAAAATTAACCACCATACTCAAAAGCATAATGTAAAGTAGTATGTGAAGGATTGCTCAAAGTTTATGTTGGAGATATTAAACCCCAACTCAAAGGATGCTCTCATCATGATTCTAAATGAGTTGAAACCCTGGCTAAGTTAGAATTGGAGCAATAAAGAGTAGATAATGTTTGTAAGGTGATAGCCAATATTGAAGGTCTAGTAAAGTTAAAAAAGTGGGAAATGAGATCTTCCCCTAGTAGTAACAAGGAAGAGGAGGAGATAAGAAAAGTAAGGCCTTAAGTAAACCAAAGAGAACGGGCAAGATGCATGAGAAGGTAATTGCAAAGAAGAAAGTCCAAAAATTAAAATGCCTTTTTCAATGGCAGGTCACATTATGGCAAGGACTACACAAAGAAGGAGCATCTAATTACTTAATGGCGGATGATAAGTCGGATGAGGAAGAGAAAGGTCAACTCGGCACACTACATCTCTTTTATGCCATGATAACTCAAACACTAAGAAGCATAAAGGCTTATTATATATATAATTTAAGGTGTCGGGAGAAAGATGAATGCAATGGTAGAGACAAGAGCTTCACGTTTTTTCCTTTCTAAGGGTGTTGCTAATAAAATTAGGCTAAGGATGGAGAAAAGTAAAGTTCAACCTAAGACAATAAACTTTAAGGAGATTGTGGCATTAAGGGTTACTAAAAACATGGAATTTAACATTGGCTATTGACATGAAAGGAAAACTATAAAGATGGTCCCTATGGATGACTCTGAATTTATTGTTGGTATAGACTTCTTAGACAAAATGGATATCAATATTGCTCCTTGATCTAGTTGTATTTGCTTGCTTAACAAGAACTCCTAATGTATAATCCCATTGATTAGGAAAGCTAGTTGAATTACAAATTTCATTAGAGTAATGTAAATCGGAAAAGGATAAAAACACTTAAGTTGGTGTCACCTAAGGGAGATAGAGACCTACCTTTAGTGGGGGAGACTTTAAAGGAAGTCTGTAACAAGACTCAACAAAAATCTATCTCATGCACCAAGTTAGTATGCCTTCCTTATTCATTTATTTTTTATTTCTTTCTTTCTTTCTTTTAACTAAATAATAATAATAATAATAATAACAATAAAGGCAATTCCTCTTTCTAATAGTGTTCCTTTTCAAGAAAATTTAACTTGTTCTTTTATTTCAAAATTTTTGGGATAAAATAAAATGTAATAAATTTAAAGTGAAAAGATTTAAAATAGAAAAGAAAAGAAAAGAAAAATGTAAAAAATTCAACTAAATAAATTCAAAAAAAAAAAAAAAGAACTACAAATGGCCTAATCCTATATATACGAATATATACACAATATAGAATTTTCCTTTAATCCTCTCATTTTAGAAAAATTTATTTGGTAGCTTTTAAGCTATAAAAATAAAGTCCCCAAACCCTAAATATCTATAGTTTTCAAAGACTAATTCTTATTTAAAAATTATTCCATCTATACAATTTTTAATCAAGTTTTCTCTAACTTAATCGAGTGGTGACTCCTTTTGAATTTTTTTTTTAAATTAATTTTTTTCTTTAACTTTAGTCAATCTATTTATATTAAATGATTAGGATTTGATATGGATAAAAGTTAAGGAAAAAAGTGATAATTTTCGCTCGATAGCTTAGTGACTTCACTAGGGACTTTTTTAAAATAGACAAACCAAATAAAATTTTTCTAAAAATAAGAGGATTATTAGTTTTTTAGAATTTAAATTTTTTTTTAGCTAATAAATTTGACTAACCTTCTATTCAATGTAAAGGACTTTAGGAGGGTATCTAAACTTAAGAGTTTTATTTTGAAGGAAAAAAAAAACGCTTGCCAGATATGGCTAGAATTGGGAAGCAAGCAACCATTATGTAACCTAAGGGTTAAAGTGGTCATTACCACTACTCAATGATGATAGGCTAACCCATTCCCATTTTGATGTGATAAGGACACATTTCTTCAAAAACATGCAAGGTCATAGAATGAGGGAACCCTTTAAAACCCATCTTGTACATCATCATTCAATAATGACTGAAAATTTATGGGCCTTTAGAAAATTCTTAATGGTTGATTTTCTAGAAGATTTATCTTTCAACTTAAACTTTCAAGAAAACGAACCTCCATTTTTATCAATTATTAATAATAAACCCTTTAATTTTCAATAAATTTTTTACATGCGCATGTCCTACGTTTTCATTCGTTTTATTTGTGTATATTTATTTTTTGTTTTTTGAATTAAAATTGTGTAATCAAAATTGGATTTTCCTTAGAAACAGCAAATTATTGGTTTCAAATTGTATATAGTATGTTCCTTGTAATCATTTTTTTTCCTTTTTATAATAGCTAGTATATAAAGTTAAGGAAGCAACCAATATGTACTCATCAACGAAGTTCAAATCTACTACTGCTCCTTCCCACAAGACAAATTGAAAAAATGGTTTAGGAAACTCACACCAACAAAATAAGAGTACCTTGACCAAAAGATAGGCCCATTGTGTCCCTCTTAAGAGTCCAATTTCACTAGCCCATTATATAGACTCTTATCCATTTCCAGGACTTAGTTGTTCAGTTTATTGCATTAGCCCGTAAATAATGATTCCTACCATAGAGAAGTACACCTAATTACTTCAAGCTTCACAAGCTAAAGCAAAAAAATTGTTATCCTAAATCTCAAACTTCAATGAGAGGCATCTTTTTCAAAGTTGTTGGGTGTTTGGAAATCTACATTAACACCACTCTTAGCTAGGCCTAAAGATTATCCAGATGTTCCTCTTATCGACATTACTAGGTGTATTGGGTACTTCCCATCTTCTATAACTAGTAGTTGTGATATGCCGATATCTAATTTCAATTACACAATGCTGATTGAAAATACAAATGAATAATAGTCAATCAAATAAGCGTGAACCCTAATTGATGTGAAATAAAAGTGAAAGAAGCTCCCAATTCCTTGTCAGATATAACACACTAGTTGAAATTAGGAATGACTTGCAATTGATGATGTAACTCACAACAATTCAAGCCCACTCGCCACAACCCTAATTTAGAATTGATAAGAGCATTTTTGTGAAAAAGTGAAAACCCTTTTCACGTGAAAGCAAGAAGCTGAAAAATAATATCTAAAAGTCCCTTTGTGTCCCCTTTTTACAAGTATTTATACTTGTTCTAAATATGGAAAAATAACAAAAGAAAAAAGCTACATAGGCCAGTTCTTGAAGCTCTCCTACGGTCAATGGAACACAATGCTAAGCCAATTTCTTATTGATTCATTTAGGTCCGTGAATCACCCATAAACCAAGCACTAGTGTGTTTGCTCGCCGTCCTATAATACTAAAAAATGTACCTAATTAAATACAAAAAAATTATATAAAGTAAATGAAGACACTATGTGAATGTCTACGGGTTCCAATTGTTCAAAAGTATCATCGACGCTAAGTTCTATAGTCCTTTAGTTCTCGTTCTTGTTATAGGTCTTATAGATGTATTGGTTCGATTCCCATCAAAATCATTCCTAGAAAATCGATCATGTTGGATTCAATTTTAGGCCTTAACTATTAGAACTCTAAGGAACAAACAAATTCCTCCTTAAAAAAAATAATTAAAAAAAATCATCCACAAGATAGAATCCATCAACCATCCTCCCTTCCTTACACTTGGTCACTATGGGGCCAAAATACTCATCACCCACATATTGTTCAATGATCAAATGAAAACCCAACAATTTAGTATGTAAGGTAGAGGTCAATATGAACTTGCAAGAAAGAGCATCTATTACTACGTTTAAGTTGCCCTACTTATAATTTATCACATATGTGAACCCCTCAAGAAACTCTACCCATTTAGCTTGTTACCTTAAAAGCTTCAACTATCCCTTTAGGTACTTTAGGGACTCATGATCGATGTAAATAATAAACTCCATGGCAAAAGATAGTGCTACCCACTATTAAAGCCCAAATTAGGGAATAAAAATCCTTATCATAGATAAAATAATTGAGTTCAACACTGCTTAACTTCTCACTGAAGTATGCTATAGGCCTCCTCTCTTACATTAATACAACTTCAATCCCTGCTCAAGAAGCACACATTCTAGTTTGAACACCTTTTCAAAATTAGGTAACGTAGGAACGAGTGCTAAAGTAAGTTTTTCTCGAATCCCAGCAAAGGTACGCTAGGCCCCTTTCAATCCAATTAAATTCTATGTTCTTTTTAGTTGACTCTATGAGTGGAGTCACTATACTGCTAAAGTTTCTCACGAATCGACTATGAAAGCAGGTGAGTCCATGGAAATGCCTCACCTCTACTGCATTCTTAAGTACAAGCCACTCCAATATTACCCTTACCTTCTCTTCATCAACTCACACACCTTCACTTGACACTACAATCCCAAGAAAAAAGACTTCCTATTAACAAAAAGAACATTTCTTTAAGTTTCCATACAATCTCTCTTCTTACAACACGATAAACACAATTTTCAAATGAGTAACGTGTTTAAGTAAGCTCTTACTATACATAAGTATGTCATCAAAATATATAACGTTGGACTTACCTAGAAAATCTCTCAAAATGTCATGCATCAATCACATAAAGGTATTGGGAGCATTCATCAAACCGAACAGCATGACTAGCTATTCATACAATCCATGGTGAGTCTTAAATGCTATTTTCCACTCATCTCCCAATCCCATCCTAATCTGAAGATACCTACTTTTGAGATCCACTTTAGAGAAAGTTTGAGCACCATTAAGCTCATCAAACATATTATCTAGTCTTAGAATAGGGTACCAATACTTGATGGTTATTTTATTTGTGGCCTAGTTATCAATGCACATTCTCTAAGAGCCATCTTTTTTGGCACAAGGAGTGCAGGTACTACACATGGGCTCATGCTTTCTCTCATGTAACCCTTATCCATCAGTTTATCAATCTGTATCTTTAGTTCTTTTGCTTCTTTGAGGCTCATCCTGTATGTAGGGAGATTAGGTAAAGCTACCCCAAGTTTAAGGTCAATATTATATTCTATGCCTCAAATAGGTAGCAATTCCTTAGGTAACTCCTTAAGAAACACATTAGTAAATTCCTTAAGTAACTACGTAACCTCTCTAAGCAATGGCAATGACTGACTAACCGTAAGTAACTTTCTAATATGCAACACCAATATAGTGTTCCCTAAAGTGAAAGCAAAGACCAACTCCACATTTAAGTGAAATCCACATGCTACATGCACAAAGCACTACCCTCTCTAACACAACACAATAACACACTCTTGTTGTCGCAACCATGCTCTAATACCAAACTAAATATGATATGCCTAAGCAGACAACCGCTAGGATATCATACAAACTCTATAAGAAATAAACAAAATAGAATGAAAAAGTGTTCAATCCACTAAAAAATGTGACTCACTGATGATAAAATGAACGTTGAATGGATTACCTTAATATAACTCACAAAACAATTCACTTGGATTACTCACTACGATCAATAAGATCAATAAGAGTTAGAGATGAGCTAAAAGGACTCAATAATAATGATATTTCACTAATGAATTGTCATTGGGGTTTAAATACAATATTTAAATATGACAATGGTAAAGATGTAATTAATTAAAAAAAAAGATGTGATTGATGGATATGGCCTCAACATATCTATGCTGAGTGATCATGTTCTTTTATAAGTGACGCAACCGTAGCATGATCATGTTGAGCGATCATGTTCTTTTATGAATGACATGACTGCAACATGGTCATGTTGAGAGATCATGTATCTCTCTATTCATATATGATGAGCAACATGACCTTAACACGATCGTGTTAGGTAGTCATATTCCTTTAAGTCCAACACAACCTCAACATAGTCATGTTGAGTGGTTGTGTATCTCTAAGACCTCTGATTATTCTTCTTTCATACCTTCATTACAACTAGCGACATGACTCAAGGACTCCACCTGGATCATAATTAAATTCTTATAAACATTAAAATCATGCAAAGAATAAAAACTAATAAAAGAAAACTCATCTAGTAGTGGCTGATCATGCACAACTTTAAGTAAAAATCTTTGAAGTCTTCTTGCGCATACTCTAGAGATAGGTCCTATATTTTGATTCCCATCAAAACCACTATAAAAGAAATCCCTAAAAAGATAGTTAGGGCTAAAGAGAAGGAAGAAAAGGATTTGCTTCTAAAAATTATCAAGTCAAGCAAGTACAAATAATTGATCAATTGGTAAAAGTCCTAGCATAGATATCCTTGATAGGGCTATTGATTTCCTTATAATCACATAGAGGAGCTTCATTTAAATTCCTTTGAGAAAATAAAGATTCAAAGGGAATTCCTACTAAGCAGTTGACCCCACATAGCTAACTTAGTATTTACTATTAATCAGATGTCATTCTCCCCAAAAGAATTGGATGAACAAGGAAGCGATCGCATAAATGCTTTGTTCACTATAGTAAGATGCTGAAGAATGATTGTAGCAAGAGTCCTCATTGATAGTGGCTCATCTTTAAACATATGCTTGTTATCAACCTTAGATCTACCAGGAGTAAAAAGATCCAACATCAAACCAAGCACCATCACAATTAATGCCTTTGATGGATCTAAAACAGGAACTAAGGGGGAAGTGGACTTAGATGTAGAAATTGGACCACAAGTGTTTAACCTCCCTTTTCAATGATGCTCAACTAATAAAGAGGTAGAAAAAGAAGGCAAACTAAGCACAAGCTTTAATAATTAGTTCCCAATACCATGCAATAGCCATAGGCCTTTAGAATAGGCATTTGAATTATGATGGAATCTTTACTTGTTTCTTGCTTTCAATAAACATATCCAATTCTCTTGATCATTCAACAAAATTTTAGCTTTCATTTTCCCTCCAACATTTATATCTCTTTTCTACTAATTAATTTACCCTTTATTTTGTATACCTTTATTTAGATTTGATGCATGAATGAAATTCAAGAATATCTCACACTTGTAGAAAGCGAGAATATTGATATCACCTCTGACCCTATCGAGTTAGCCATCAAGAATGATGTTGAAAGCCATTGGGAAATACAAGAAAGTTGGCATTGATTTAAAGAGGGTAAAACCTACATAGATGATCCGATAGTAAAAATAAATTTTGGAATGGAAGATGATCCTAAGAAGTTAAAAATGAGGGTAAAGATGACCAAGTGGTTATCAAAATACCTAAACGTGTTTACATGGTCATATGCTGACATGCCTAGATTAGATATGTTGATAATTGTGCACAAATTGCCCATTAAAGAAGACATGAAACCTAAAAAGCAAAAACTCAAGAGGTTTTGACTAGATGGCATACTTAAAATCAAAGATGAAATTAAAATGCTTCTAGAAGTAGGATTTATTAAAGTCTTAAATTATCTAGAGTGGGTGGCAAATGTGGTCACAGTCATCAAGAAAAATGGTAAAGAGTGTACATGCATTTTAAGGACCTCAATCCAGTAACACCAACAGATAACTTCCCATTGCCTTATATAGACGTCTTAGTTGATAACATAGGAAGAAACCATCTTTTTCCATTCATAGATGGTTTCTTGGGATACAATCAAATAAAAATGATAGAAGAAGATAAGACTAGGATAACTTCCATCATAACATAAAACACATTTTGTTACAAAGTAATGCCCTTTTGGATTAAATAATGTTAGAGCAACCTATCAAAGAGCAATGGTGGCTCTCTTCCATGACATGATACATAAAGAGTTAGAGGTCTATCTTAATGACACGATCACCAAATCAAAGGATAAAGTAGACCAGATGGAAACCTTAAAGTGGTTGTTTGAAAAACTTCAAAAGTATCAACTAAAGCTGAATCTTAAAAAATGCACTTTTGGACTTACTTCAAGAAAACTATTAGGTTTCATAATTGGTAAAGAAGGCATTGAAGTAGATCTAGACAAGGTTAAGGCCAATCTTGAAATGCCCCCTTCCACCACTCCAAAGCAAGTTAAAGGGTTATTAGGGCATTTGAATATTTTTGCTAGGTTCATCTCTTAATCAATCGATAAATGCCACATGCTATTCAAGTTACTAAAAAAAATACAACAATTGAATGGAATGAAGAATGCAAGCAAGCTTTCACTCAAATTAAAGCTTACCTAATGATTCCCTAAATCTTAGTAACACCAACATCGGGATGCCCTTTAATCCTCTACTTGCCAATCTTATCAAAATATATGCGATGCACGATGGGGAAAAGAGACGAATCAAAACAAAAGGAGCATACCATTTATTATCTAAGAAATTCATCAAAGGACAGCAAAAGTACTCTAAGTTAGAAAGAACATGTTGAGCATTGGTATGGGTTATGCATCATCTCTGACAACATACTATACACTATTCAATTAAGGTGATGACTAAACATGACCCTCTAAAAGACCTTGTTGATAAGCCAACATCAATGGGAGGAATAACAAAGTGGTACTTTCAGAATTCAACATCACATATGCTAACCAAAGCACAATCAAAGGTCAAGACCTAGTCGAATAGCTTGTTGAAGACCCTATAGAAGGTAACTCTCATGAATTAAAGGTACAATTCCCTTATGAAGATGTAACCATTGAAAAAAAAAACAACAAAGTGAGGAAGAAGAAGATACTGCCAGGAAATGGAAAATGTACTTTAATGGTGTAGCAAATGTGTTTGGATGTAGAATAGGGGCAATATTAGTATGACCTAAAGGTAACCTTTTACTGGCAATAGCCAAACTATATTCCCCTATACAAATAACATAGTGGAATATGAAGCATGCATTATGGGACTTATTTAGATATGAAAATCACACCTATGGAGATGTATGGAGATTCTTTAGTATTCATCCTTCACAATCTTAAAGAATACAAAATAAAATATCATAAATTGATCCCATATCACAAACACTTTGAGGAATTAATCCAGAAATTTGAGATCATCTTTGCTTACTGATGAGAACCCTAGATATTAATCTAAGATCCAACGATCAATAGAGGATTCAAAACCAAAGAATCGAAATTGAATTAAGTATCGTGCGTAACCCAACCCCAATCAAACTCGCTGATTAGAACCTAAGCTATCAAGATCGATTTCTCCAAGCATTTAAGATGAAGAAACCTAAGGTAGTTCTATTGCCAGAACCAAAGGAAGAGAGAATTCTCTCAATTGATTTTCATTCAACATCTAATAATGACCTTTCAAATATCCTCCCAAAGGAGTTTATAATGGTCATAAATTATAAGTTGGATGTGACCTTTCAAATGTCCTACCAAGGAGTTTATAATGGTCATAAATTATAAGATAGATGTGACCTTTCAAATGTCCTACCAAGGAGTTTATAATAGTCATAAATTATAAGCTGGCAGCTTAAATACATCCAGGGCCGGCTTTGAAATGAAAAGAAAAAAACAACGTTAAGGTCGTCTATCCATTGCTAATGTCCTCCACTTCGTCCCCACGTTGATATATGATATTCATGAGCTTAGGACTTGTGTTAGAGTTATGTCGAATCACCTCTTGCTCCTGAAGTTCCATAATCAATCCTTGCAATGCCTCCTTCATCCGCTTGGTCCGTGATCGTGTCATAGGACCCTCGATACCTTGTAAAGGATCATTAGCTTTGACTAGCTCCTAAATGTTAGATGCGTCCTGATCTCTATCATTCCCCCCTTCCTCAAAAGGATTCGTCCTCGAATCACCTGCATCATATAACAAAAGATCAAAAACATTAAAAGTAGCGCTTACATTACCGTATTGACTTAGCAAATCGAGTTTGTAAGCATTATCGTTGATGCGCTCCAGCACTTGAAAAGGACCGTCTCCCCGATGATGTAATTTGGACTTTCGTTGTGTAGCAAACCTTTCTTTTCTCAAATGTAACCAGACCCAGTCTCTAGGTTGAAAGGTAAGCTTGACACGACCCTTGTTTGCTTGTCGAACATAGTGCTCATTCTTCTTTTCAATGTTGGCTCAAGCCTTGGCATGCAATTCCCTGACTAACTCTACTTTTCTCTTTCCATCAACATCAACAAATTCATTAGGAGGCAAGGATAAAATATCCAAGGGAGTCAAAGGATTAAATCCATACACAATCTCAAATGGTGAGTATGATGTAGCAGAATGCACAGCTCTATTGTATGCAAATTCAACATGAAGCAAACAATTTTCCCATTGTTTTAAGTTCTGTTTCAAAACAGCACACAACAATTGTGAAAGGGTCCTATTGACTACTTCTGTTTGACCATCCGTCTGAGGATGTACAACAGTAGAAAATAACAGTTTAGTTCCCAATCGGTTCCACAAAGTGCGCCAAAAATGGCGAAGAAACTTAACATCCCTATCACTTAATATGGATCTTGGTAGGCCATGCAAACACACAATTTCTTTAAAGAATAAATTAGCAATATATGTTGCATCATTAGTTTTAGAACAGGTAATAAAGTGAGCCATTTTGCTAAACCTATCAGCAACAATGAATATGCTATCCTTGCCATTTCTAGATCGTGGCAAACCTAGAACAAAGTCCATAGAAATGTCAGTCCAAGGCTGATGAGGCACAGGTAATGGGATGTATTCTCCATGTGGCATTACCTGTGGATTTAGCCTGTTTACACACAATGCATTTTTCACACACAGCTTGCACATCATGTTTCATCCTAGGCCAATAAAAATGCTCATGCAAAATGTCCAAAGTTTTCTGTATACCAAAGTGTCCCATTAGTCCACCACCATGTGTTTCTCTAACAAGCAACTCCCGCAAAGAACATTTAGGAACACAAAGCTTGTCTTTCTTAAACAAAAACCCCTCATGCTTATAGAAATCAGCATATGCATGCTCAGAAACAGCACTCCACACTTGACCAAAATCAACATCATTTTCATATAAATCCTTAATAAACTTAAATCCAAGCAATTTTGTATGTAAAGAGGTCAGAAGTAAATACCTCCTGGACAGTGCATCAACCACTACATTTTCTTTTCCTTGCTTATATTTGATAACATAAGGAAAAGTTTCAATAAATTCCATCCACCTAGCATGCCTTTTATTCAACTTACCTTGAGTCTTCAAAAATTTCAAGCTCTCATGATCTGAATGGATAATGAACTCCTTGGGCCATAGATAGTGCTGCCAAGTTTGCAAAGTCCTCACTAATGCATATAGATCCTTATCATAGGTAGGATAGTTCAATGCCGCCCCATTAAGCTTTTTGTTAAAGTAAGCAATTGGCTTGGAATCCTGCATCAAAACACCACCAATACCTTTCCTAGAAGCATCACATTCAATTTCAAAAACCTTTTCAAAATTAGGGAGAACAAGCAAAGGTGCATTGGTCAGCTTTTCTTTCAAAGTATTGAAAGCTTTCTCATGTGTTTTAGTCCACCTAAACTCGGAATTCTTTTTAATAAGGTCATTTAAAGGAGTAGCTATAGAACTAAAATCCCTCACAAATCTCCTATAAAAGCTTGCTAAACCATGAAAGCTTCTTACCTCATTAGCATTCTTAGGTGTTGGCCATTCCTTGATCGCCTTTACCTTCTCCTCATCAACAGAAATCTCCTGTGCACCTACAACAAAACCCAAAAACACCACAGACTCCATGCAAAAGGTACACTTCTTTAAAGTTGTAAATAACCTATTTTCTCTCGTAACAGTGAAAACCATTTGCAAATGTTGAACATGTTCTTCTAGACTTTTATTGTAGACTAAAATGTCATCAAAATAGACTACAATAAATTTTCCTATGAAAGCACAAAGAACATGGTTCATTAATCGCATAAATGTGCTTGGTGCATTTGTCAAACCGAAAGGCATTACCAACCACTCATAGAGACCATATTTGGTTTTAAAAGCGGTTTTCCATTCATCTCCCTCTCTCATGCGTATTTGGTAATAACCATTCTTTAAATCAACTTTTGAAAACAAACACGCACCATACAACTCATCTAACATATCATCCAGCCTAGGTATGGGATGTCGATACTTAACGGTAATTTTGTTGATGGCTCGACAATCCACGCACATACGCCATGATCCATCCTTCTTTGGAACCAGAATAACAAGGACCGAACATGGGCTAAAGCTCTCTCTCACAAATCCCCTTTCTACCAGCTCATCCACTTGCTTCTGAATCTCCTTTGTCTACTCTGGATTTGCTCTATATGCTGGTCTATTTGGAATTGAGGCACTTGGAACGAAGTCGATTTGATGCTCAATACCTCTCAATGGAGGTAATCCACTAGGTATTTCCTTAGGGAACAAGTCAGCAAATTCCTGCAAAAGAGAAACAACGACTGCAGGCAAAGAAGGTTTAAGATGGTTAGTGGAAAAATAAACATCCTTATACATCAGTACAAGTAAGTGCCGTTTTGCCTTCAAGGCACTTTCAATCTCACTTGCCTCACTAATTTCACTCGTGTTTCCCTCTAATTCTTTCCTCTCATGGCTCACAACTGTATTTTTACCACTCTCTTTCACAATCTCACTCTTCTTTTCTTGTTCACTCTTGTGTTTCCCTCTCTCTCTGAACTCTCTAGCAATCCTCAACTAATCCTCACTAGCTTCCCAAGGATTGAGGGGTGTCAAAACCACCTGTCTTTTGTTCAGAATAAAGGAATACATGTATGTTATGATAACCATCATAGGTGACCTTTCTATCAAACTGCCAAGGTCGTCCCAACAATATGTGACAAGCCTGCATAGGTACCACATCACATAATACCTCATCACGGTATTTCCCTATAGAGAAAGAAACCAATACCCTCTTGGTCACTTTAACCTCCCCACATTCACTCAACCACTGCAACTTATAAGGCTGATCATGCTTCACAGTTTTCAGGCTCAATTTATCTACCAATAACATGCTAGCAACATTTGTGCAGCTACCACTATCAATAATCAAACTACACACCTTGTTATTTACATGGCATCTAGTATGAAAAACGTGCTCTCGCTGCACTTCACCACCCTCATTCTTAGGTTGAGTATTGAGAATCCGCCTGATAACAAGAAACTCTCCCTTTACAGGACCTTCCATATCCACATCACTACAATCTTCCAATGGGGGGCATGTCATCATCATCCTCTAAACTCACACTCTCCACATCACCACTCTCCAAAAGGATCATCACCTTAGTTTAGACACTGTGATGCAATATGCCCAAATCCCTGACACCTGAAACACTTAATGTCACGTAATCTAGAAGTAGATTTAGTTTCAGTGTTACCTTTCGAATAGGATGCTAGTGCCTTAGCCTTCTTTTCCTCCTTAGTTTTTGGTGATGATTTATTATTCTTCCAATTCGACTTCCATGAAGCACTAGAAGTTGAATTATACCTGGAAGAACTTGAAGCTGGATTATACCTTGAAGTACTATTTGCCTTCAACTACTTCTCAATCTTGATCACCTTATGCAACAATTCCTCAATGTCCGCATACTGCTGTAGATCAATGATATCAGCGATCTCCCTATTCAATCCATTAATGAACCTAGCCATTGTAGCTTCATCATCCTCTTCTACTTTAGCTCTAATCATGGCTATTTCCATCTCTTTGAAGTAATCCTCTACACTTCTGGACCCTTGTGTCAAGCTTTGCAGTTTCCTATGTAAATCCCTAAAATAATGAGTAGGAATGTACCTCTTCTGCATGATTGTTTTCATCTCATCCCATGTGCTGACAAGTCTCTCCCCATATCGTCTTCTATTTCGAACCAATTGATCCCACTATACACTCGCATAGTCAGTGAATTCGACTACTGCAAGTTTAATCTTCTTATCCTCTGAATAATTATGACACTCAAATATGTGATCAACCTTTCGCTCCCACTCCAAGTATAATCCTAGGTCATTCTTCCCTTGAAAGGAAGGTATTTTCATCTTTATACTACCCAAATTACTATCTCTTCTTTGGGTATTATCTCTCCCCATCACAAAATTATACTCTCCCACTTCAGTATCTTCTTCCAATTCCATTCTCACTCCCCTCCTCGGAAGCCTCTCAGATCTTCGACCCATTGTAGTGCTACCCGTGGGCTCCTTACTTTGCTCCATCCTATCCATCCTTTGATGGACTGGCTCCAACTCAACCCTCATCATTTTTCTCATCTCACTCAATAGCGCATGAAACATCAACTTATTATCTCCTATGATGAGATCCGGGATGAGAGCCAAGCCGGAAGAAGAAATGTGGATCCTCTTGAAGTGCCGCCTGGACCGATCATAAGAAAACGAGCAAAACAATTCAAGGAAGCACTTAACGAGTTGATAAACGATGTCCATGAAGCCGGAAAGGATTGGAGCAATCATGAAGTTGGAACGGATTGGAACAACCATTGGAAGACCCTTGCTTTTGTACAAGTTATACTAGACACGGGTTGAAGAGGGCGTGCACTTTCAAGACACGGCCGTGTAGGACTCTCAAGATTGCCTAGAATCATACACGGCTAGATACACGGTTAAAAGGCACGGCCGTGTATGGAGTCAAGCAAATCCACAGAAAGATACACGGCTAAAGTACACGGGCGTGTATGTTGCCAAAAGTTGCACAGACAGATACACGGTCAAAGTACACGGGCGTGTATGTTGCCAGAAGTTGCACAGACAAGTACACGGCCAAAGTACACGGGCGTGTACACAAGCCGTGTATCCCCTATCGGCCAGCTTGTTCTGTTTCGCGTTTTTATGTCACTTAACTAAACTACGTCGTTTTGGACTTGTTTTTTACACGAATTGTAACCTTAGTATAAAAGCTCCTAGGGTTTAGAACATTAAAGAAAAGACATCATTGAACATTAAACACTTTTGAGAGGCACCTCTCTTGGTTCTTCAAGAACTAAATCGAACTTATCGGATTGATTTCCGTGGCGTTCATCCCGACTTATCAATCGGTCTTTCATCCCGACTTATCAATCGGTCTTTCATCCCGATTGTGGCGTCTTCACTTTTATACCAAGGTTCTTGTCTTGCTTATAGACAACGGGTCGCAGTTTCCACTTTAGGTGTTTGGGCGTCTTAGGCGACGAATTTCCGAACGTATTGGTATTGGGTTTCGTCACGGGTTGGCGTGGTTCGTATCAGTTTGGTATCAGAGCTTAGGTTTGTCAAAAACATCAAGTTCGGTTGAGGAAGGTAATATCAAAAACCCTAACTCCAATCGTTCATATCAATTATCGTGTTCAATTCCGCAATATTAATTGTCTTTTGATAGTGTAATATTTACTAGTCGATTGTAAAAAAAAAAAAGAGTAAAAATCACGACCAAAAAAAAAAAAGAAGGGAAAAGAAAAGCAAGGAGAAACGTGATCAAAAGCCAAAAACAGAGACAAAAAAAAATTCGGATAGAAAAATAGAGGAAAATTTTACGAACCCTAGAGTTGGTTTTGAATTCTACGGAAGGAAATTGGTGTAGTTCGGGTTAGTTCCAAGAGAATTGAGAAGAGGAAATTGGTGAGTGATATCATCGTTGTTTGTGAAAATACACGAGTGACTGTGTGATATCATCATTTGAGCGAAACACGTAAGGGAGTGTATTGTGAGGTTTAATTTTTATATATATTTGTGTTAGTACTAATCCTTTCTGTAGGGACTATGTCGAGACAACATTCTCCTGAAGGTGAGAGGGGAAGGTTTGATGCTAGGTTAGTAATTGAGGCGATGAGGGGAGAAATGGAGAGGATGTTCCAAGAGGGAATGGAACAAATTCATGAGACGGTAGAGCAAAAACTAGAGCAATCCACAAATGTATTCCAAGGGCGTAAGAGGGAGAGTCGTTCTAGGAGAGTATCGAGTAATGGAGATAAAATTTCGGATGATGATTTTTATGAGCCTTCTGTTGGGAGTTATAGAGAATATAGTGGTCGGAATAGAGGAACTAGAGATTGGGAAGATAGAGCAGATAGGAAAAGAGAGAATATATTTCATACTAAACATTATCTAGGAGATCACATTTGTAGTTTGATTATTGATGGGGGAAGTCGCACCAATGTAGTGAGCAATTTTATTGTTGAGAGGCTGAGGCTCAAAACTATTAGATACCCTAGTCTGTATAAATTGCAATGGTTGAATGATAGTGGTGAGACTAAGGTGAGTAAGCAAGCCTTGATTGGTTTTCGCATTGGAAGATATGAGGATGAGGTGTTATGTGATGTAGTGCCAATGCAAGCATGTCATGTGTTGTTGGGGAGGCCATGGCAAGTTGATAGGAAGGCTGTTCATGATGGCTTTTCTAACAAGTATACGCTTGTTCACCAAGGGAAAAGTTTTAACCTTAAACCTTTAACACCTAAACAAGTGTATGAGGATCAGTTGCAGCTACAACAGTCATTTGCAAAACACAAGGTGAGTGAAAAGCAGAGTGAGAGTGAGAGAGCAAAAGACAATGACAAGAAAAAGGAATATAAAAGTCAAGATCAAAAGGAAAAGGAGAGGAAGGCTGGAAAGAGTGTGAGAGGCCAAGTTGAAGGGGAATCAACTTTGGTGGTGAGTGAAAAGGAGAGGGCAGCCTTGCAAAAGGAGAGTTGTGTGGCAAGAGCGGGTGTAGTAAGGAGAGCGTTAGTGATGAGGCAACCTATGTTGTTTCTGGTTTTTAAGGAAACATGTTTGACTACTAACGACTTATCTAACTCTTTGCCTAGTGTGGTTGTGTCTCTTGTGCAAGACTTTGAAAATGTCTTTCCGAAGGAACTCCAAAGGCCATTTGATGAATTAATGGAGAAGGGATACGTGAGAGAAGGCATGAGACCATGTGCAGTGCCTGTGATTTTGATGATTAAGAAGGATAGGACATGGAGAATGCGTGTTGACTACCGCGCCATCAACAACCTTAAGGTAAAGTATCATCATCCCATTCCGTGTTTAGATGACTTCTTAGATTGGTTATATGAGTATAGTGTCATTCCTCATGAGCCTTGGATAGATATGTCCATAGATTTTGTGTTAGGATTATCTAGGCCTAAGCATGGTCGAGATTCTAATTTTGTGATTGTGGATAGGATTTTTAAAATGGTTCATTTCATTCCTAGTCATAAAACTGATGATGCTATATACATTGTTGAATTGTTCTTTAGAAAGGTAGTGCGTCTGCATGGTATACCTAGTAGCATTGTTAGTGATCGGGATGTAAAGATTTCGAGTCATTATTGGAGAGTATTGTGGGAAAAGTTTGGAACTAAATGGATGTTATCAACTATCTGTCACCTACAAACTGATGGGCAAATTGATGTGGTTAACAGTACTTTAATTCAATTGTTAGGGGCAATCATAGAGAAGAACAATAGGACTTGGAAGGATTGCCTACCGTTTGTGGAGTTTGCATGTAATAAGGCTTTAAATAGCATTATTCATTGTTCACCATTTGAGATTGTGTGTGGTTTTAACCCACTGGATCCTAATTATATCTTACCATTGCAACCTAACACGTTTGTGAGTTTTGAAGCTGATTCTAAGGCAGATTTCTTGAGAAGGCTAAATATTGAGCGAAGAGCGGAGCGGTATGTGAAACAAGCCAACAAGGGTTGTCAACAAGCTGTTTTTGAACCTGGAGATTGGATTTGGGTTCACATGCGCAAAGAGCAGATTCCCATACAGCGTAGATCTAAATTACTTCCTAGAGGCGATTGACTAATTCAAATTCTTGAATACATCCATGATATAGCATACAAGAAAGATTTACCAGGTAAGTATCCAGTAAGTGTCACGTTTAATGTTACTGATCTGAGTCCATTTGATGCAGGAAATGATTTGAGGACAAATCCTTTTCAAGAGGAGGGGAATGATGAGATTCGGGATGAGAGCCAAGCTGGAAGAAGAAATGTGGATCCTTTTGAAGTGCCGCCTGGACCGATCATAAGAAAACGAGCAAAATGATTCAAGGAAGCACTTAACGAGTTGATAAAGGATGTCCATGAAGCCGGAAAGGATTGGAGCAATCATGAAGTTGGAACGGATTGGAACAACCATTGGAAGACCCTTGCTTTTGTACAAGTTATACTGGACACGGGTTGAAGAGGGCGTGTACTTTCAAGACACGGCTATGTAGGACTCTCAAGATTTCCTAGAATCATACACGGCTAGATACACGGTTAAAAGGCACGGCCATGTATGGAGTCAAGCAAATCCACAGAAAGATACACGGCTAAAGTACACGGGCGTGTATGTTGCCAGAAGTTGCACAGACAGATACACGGTCAAAGTACACGGGCGTGTATGTTGCCAGAAGTTGCACAGACAAGTACACGGCCAAAGTACACGGGCGTGTACACAGGCCGTGTATCCCCTATCGGCCAGCTTGTTCTGTTTCGCGTTTTTATGTTACTTAACTAAACTACGTCGTTTTGGACTTGTTTTTTACACGAATTGTAACCCTAGTATAAAAGCTCCTAGGGTTTAGAACATTAGAGAAAATACATCATTGAACATTAAACACTTTTGAGAGGCACCTCTCTTGGTTCTTCAAGAACTAAATCGAACTTATCGAATTGAATTCCGTGGCGTTCATCCTGACTTATCAATCGGTCTTTCATCCCGATTGTGGCGTCTTCACTTTTATACCAAGGTTCTTGTCTCGCTTATAGACAACGGGTCGCGGTTTCCACTTTAGGTGTTTGGGCGTCTTAGGCAACGAATTTCCGAACGTATTGGTATTAGGTTTCGTCACGAGTTGGCGTGGTTCGTATCATCCTACACCCTTCTCCCTGTCAGGAGAACTTTGACCAGACATGTTTGCTGCAACAAAGAACATTAGTAATAATAATATAACAAAGCCTCACAATTCACTCCCCCACGTGTTTACACTCAAAGATGAAAATTCACTCGTGTGTAACACAAATTTTGGGACTTCTCACGATATTAATCTCACACTCTACTTTTCCTTTACAAGCCCTTGTTCTAAAACTGACTTAACGGATTTTCTTCAAATAAACCGCTAGGATAAATCAGTGTGACAACTTAGAAATTTAACATCAAGTAAAGACGACAAACTTAATGACCGATATGGAAAATGAACGAATTTGATAGGAAAATAATTCACTAGAACAACTAACAAACAAACTACAACAATAACGAAAACTCACTCAATATTCAGCAACTTTTTTTTTAATACGAATTTTTTTTTTTAAACTCTAAACAACCAGGTTCTTTGTTCCCTTGAATCAATCAATCACGCTTGGAATTACAATTTGGGAGGATAAAAATCCTCGACCAGAATTGACAGCAATAATTGATAGAAATATAGATTGGCCAATGGGATGACAAATGTGACAGTAAGCAATTGAGTCTAGGAATTAGCCAATGTAAAACAAAAGCAACAGTAGAAAAGTAAACAATGGAATTGACGAACTAAATTTCTACAAACGAATTTTTTTTTTTTAAACTTCGACAGAAAATTCACACAATCAATTACAAAAAAAATATGAACAAGGATAGAAATTACCCGATTTAATGAATTTAGCTCTGATACCAAATGATGCGAACCCTAGATATTGATCTAAGACCCAACGATCAATAGAGGATTCAAAACCTAAGAATAAAAATTGAATCAAGTATTGTGCGTAACTCGACCCCAATCGAACCCACCGATTAGAACCTAAGCTATCAAGATCGATTTCTCCAAGCGTTTAAGATGAAGAAACCTAAGGTAGTTCTATTGCCAGAACCAAAGGAAGAGAGGATTCTCTCAAATGATTTTCATTCAACATCTGATAATGACCTTTCAAATGTCCTCCTAAAGGAGTTTATAATGGTCATAAATTATAAGCTAGCGGCTTAAATACATCCAAGGCCGGCTTTGAAATGAAAAGACAAAAACAACGTTAAGGTCGTCTATCCATTGCTAATGTCCTCCGCTTCGTCCCCACTTTGATATATGATATTCATGAGCTTAAGACTTGTGTTAGAGTTCTATCGAATCACCTCTTGCTCCTGAAGTTCCATAATCAATCTTTGCAATGCCTCCTTCATTTGTTTGGTCCGTAATCGTGTCATAGGACCCCCAATACCTTGTAAAGGATCATTGGCTTTGACTAACTCCTAAATGTTAGATGCGTCCTAATCTCTATTATACTCACCTGGCAAATCCAACTTATATGCATTGTCATTGATTTTGGCTACCACTTGAAATGGTCCATCTCCTCTTTGATCTAATTTAGTCTGCCTTCGAGTTAGAAACCTTTCTTTCCTCATATGCAGCCATACCCAATCTCCAGGTTCAAAAGTTACTTTCTTTTTACCTTTGTTAGCTTGGGTAGCATTCTTCTCATTCCGCTTCATGATGTGATGGCTTGCTTCTTCATGAATCTTTTTCACCATCTCAACCTTCTTTTTACCATCTAGACTGGTAATCTCATTCATAGGTAAAGGAATCAAATCTAACGGGGTCAAAGGATTGAAACCATATACAATCTCAAAAGGTGAGAAACCAGTAGAAGAATGCACAACTCGATTGTACGCAAACTCAATGAATGGAATCCATTCTTCCCAAGATTTCAAATTCTTCTTTATCATAGCACACAAATGAGTAGTCAATGTCCTATTCACGACTTCAGTTGATCCATTGGTTTGTAGGTGACATGTAGTAAAAAATAACAATTTTGTTCCCATTTTCCCCCACACAAATGACTAAGGAATTTAACATCTCTATCACTTACTATGCTCCTAGGCACTCCATGCAAACAAATGACTTCTCTAAAGAATAATTCAGCAACATGCGTAGCATAATTAGTCTTGTAACATGGGATAAAATGTGCCATTTTTGAAAAGTGATCCACAATCACGAAAATGGAATCTCTACCTCTCCTAGACCTAGATAAACCTAAAATAAAATCCATCAAAACATCAGTCCAAGGTTCATTTGGTACAGGTAAAGGCATGTAAAGACCATGTGGTTTGACTCTAGACTTGGCTTTTTTACATGTGATGCATCTAGAGCAAACTCTTTTCACATCTCTTTTCATATGAGGCTAAAAGAAATGTTCTTTCAGCACATCTAATGTCTTAGCAATACCAAAATGACCCATAAGACCTCCACCATGCGACTCAAGCACAAGCAACTTTCGCGTTGAACACTTAGGAATGCATAGCTTGTTCTCCTTAAAAAGGAATCCATCGTGCCTATATAATCTATCAAATGCACCCCTTTCGCAAGCATGATACACAGTATGAAAATCAGAATCTTGTATGTACAATTCTCTTATGTGTTCAAATCCAAGCAATTTAGCTTCAAGAATAGCGATAAGAGCATACCTGCAAGATAAGGCATCTGCTACCACATTTTCCTTACCTTGCTTGTATTGGATCACATATGGAAACATCTCTAGAAACTCGACCCATCTTGCACGTCTTTTATTCAACTTGCCTTGGGCCTTCAAATGCTTCAAAGATTCATGATCCGTGTGAATAACGAATTCTTTCAACCACAAGTAGTGCTGCCACGTCTCCAATGCACGCACCAATGCATAGAGCTCCTTATCATACATCGAGTACTTCAAAGAAGCTCCATTTAGCTTCTCACTAAAGTAAGCAATAGGACATTTCTCCTGCATCAAAACGGCTCCTATACCAATCTTGGAGGCATCACATTCGATCTCGAAAGTTTTAGAAAAATCAGGCAGAACTAACAATGGAGCAGAACATAACTTTTCTTTTATCACATTAAAGGCATTTTCTTGTTCTACTTCCCATTTAAACCCGACATCCTTTTTTATTACTTCAGTCAATGGGGTAACCAATGTATTAAAATTACGCACAAAACGTCTATTAAAGCTAGCTAATCCAAGAAAACTTCTTACCTCAATCAGTGATTTAGGAGATGGCCAATCCTTGATGGCTTGCACCTTTTCTTCATCCACTTCTACTCCACCTACTGTAACAGCAAAACCTAAGAACACCACTCGGTATATACAAAAACTGCACTTTTTCAAATTGGCATATAATTTTTCCTCTCTCAACACATCAATAATAGCCCTAAGATGTTCCATATGCTCATCAAAACTCTTACTATATACCAAAATATCATCAAAGTATACAACGACAAATTTTCCAATGAATGCACGCAAAACATGGTTCATTAGTCTCATGAATGTACTAGGTGCATTAGTTAACCCGAATGGCATCACTAACCCCTCATACAACCCATGTTTTCTTTTAAAAGTTGTTTTCCATTCATCATCCTCTTTCATTCTAATTTGATGATAGCCACTCTTTAGATCTATTTTCGAAAATATCACAGATCCATGCAATTCATCAAGCATATCATCTAAACGAGGTATAGGGTATTAGCACTTCACTATGATTTTGTTAATGGTTCGGCAATCGACACACATACGCCATGTCCCATCTTTCTTGGGCACCAACAATACTGGAACTGCACACGGGCTCATGCTTTCTCGAATATGCCCTTTAGCCAATAACTCTTCCACTTACCATTATAGCTCCCTTGTCTCCACAGGATCCATCCTTATAAGCTGGTCGATTTAGAATCACCGCTCCAAGAACAAAGTCAATCTAAAGCTCAATCCCTCGCTTTGGTGGTAGACCATTAGGTACTTCATCGGGAAAGACGTCCTCATAATCCTACAAAAGAGAAAACATACAACTAGGCAAAGAAGTGTCAAGGTCAGAATTCACAAACATGGCCTCCTTATATACAAACAAAATCATTGGTCTTTCAACCTTAAGTGCACTCTTGATCTCTCATTCTCTTGCAAAGAAACTCATTCTTTTCTCTTTTCTCTTTTCCCTCACCTACAGCCAAGTACTCTTGCTTTTCTCTCCCAGAGATTTTACAATCTCTCTTCTCACCACTCATATTTCTTTCAATTTCATTTTCCCTCTTCTTTTGTTTCTGAGCTTCTACCCCACTTTCCTCACAAATGGCTTTTTTAAACCGTAGTTGATCTTCATATACCTAGCTTGGCGTCATTGGCATTAATGTAACTTTCCTTCCATCCTTCACAAATGAGTACTGATTTTTGTACCCATCATGAATGGCTCTCCTGTCAAATTGCCATGGCCTTCCGAGTAAAAGATGACCAGCATGCATAGGTACAACATCACAAAGGACCTTATCCATATATTTCCTAATGGAAAACATCATGTGGACATGCTTATTCACCTTCACTTCTCTACATTCATTCAGCCATTGCAACTTTTACAGCTTGGGATGTTTTACAGTAGACAAACCTAATTTATCAACAAGTATGTTACTTGCTACATTAACACAGCTACCTCCGTCTATGATCAAACTACACACCCTATCTTGTACATGGCACTAAGTGTGAAAAATATTGTCTCGCTGCACATTGTCATTCTCTTCTTGTTTAACTCACACATTCAAGGAACACATAATGACCAATGACCTACCTTCTATAGCATAGTCACAATCACTAGCATCTTTTAACTGTGGCATAGTATCACTAGCATAATTAGAGCCATCATCATCAGTTTCAATCTCCCCACCTTCGTGCATGATCATCACTCTTTGATTTGGACATTGAGATGCTATATGCCCAATCGCCAAACACTTAAAACATTTAATAGCCCGATTTCTTAGAGTTTAAGATGATGAGTTACCTATCTCCTTAGCAGCCTATGGGTGCTTCTTCAAGTTCCCGCCATCATAAGCTTTGAACCCAGGTTTCTCTTCCTTTTTCCCCCCTATCCACTTTCCACGGGAGTGGGAATTCAAGTAGTTGTGGTTCCCAACTCGAGTAACTTTCGCTTCTTTAAGTTATCGCTCAACTTTCATGGCCATATTCACCATGTCCTCCAACTCCACATAGTGCTGTAATTCCACGACGTTGGCGATGTCACGATTTAGTCCATACAGGAATCTAGCCATAGTAGCCTCACGGTCCTCCTCCACATTAGCTCAGATTAAGACTATTATCTCCTTATAATAGTCTTTAACACTCTTCAACCCTTATTTGTGGCTTTACAGCTTAAGGTGCTGATCTCGATAATAATGTGATGGGATAAATCGTCTTCTCATGGCAGCCTTCATCTCCTCCCAATTGGTAATTGGTCGTTCACCATTCCTCCGTCGAGATAAGATTAATTGATCCCACCAAACAATGGCATAATCTGTAAATTCCACTGCTGCAAGCTTCACTTTCTTCTCTTTAGAGTAATTGTAGCAATCGAAAACCAGCTCAACCTTTCTCTCCCATTCAAGGTAGATATTAGGATCATTCCTCCCTCGAAAAGGAGGGATTGTCATTTTGATACTCCCAATATTTCTATCAACTCCATCTCTAACTCTGTTATTGACACAGTCATTCCTGCATCGATCGTGCCTTTCCTCCTCTTCTTCTTCAACAGATTCGTCTCAAGGTGCAACTGGTCGACATACTTGTCTCCGTACGAGAGGGAATCCCATAGGAGGTCTTGTTTGCAATTCATTGATCCACTCATCTTGTCTATCTATTCAGTCACGGATTTCTCCGAACACCACATGCACGCGCTCAAACTATTGCTGCATAGCCCTCAAAAGAAAGGATTGATTGGGTTCATCCCCTTGATTCTCGTGTTCTGACATGATGATGATCATGAAAGAAATTTAGTTAACAAGTCCACACACACTCCCTCACGTGTTTCCACTCAAAAAGTCTATCTGCACTCGTGTTGCACAAAAATTAATGGCTTTTACCCTCCATTACGCTCACCCACTCTCGCCTTTTACCACTCTTGTTTTCCCAAACCAAGTTCTTTAAGAACACAACAATTGAAAAACCAGAGTATTCACTTGTAAAACTCAAACACCAGTTCATATAATTAGCTCAAAAGGGGCCAAGAAGATAGTGATTAAGAAAACACAAAGACAGTAAGAAGAAAAAACACCATTGAAGTAATGCTTAATAGAAGAATAAATTCATTGTGGAGTATAGTATGTAAGGAATCAACTCAGGCATTGATGATGATAGAAGATAACACAAGAGAATTTTTCTTTCTTTTCCTTTTTTTTTAAATTTTGTTTGCTGATTTTTTTTTGAAATGACACTTAATAGAAATAGTAGAACAATATTATTGAAGAAATAAATGAAATTTTAACAAGGAATATGAAGGATAAAGGATAATAACCTGATTGAGAATCAAATTGGCTCTGGTACCAAAAAATGATGCAAAATCCTACGAATTGAGTTGTGAGACCCATCAACAAATAATCAATTTCCTAGACTACCCAAATCCCAATTTTTTAATAAAAAAAATTACTAACTCGTTGTCTATGGAGACAAGAACCGATAATATATATATGTATAAAAAAAAAAAGAAATTATTGACCGATTGCCTATAATAGACAAGAACCAATAATATAAACCAAGCTTGAACCCACAAGGTCAAAACCCCGGCTGCTTGTTCAAAAAGAACAGATATGAGAAATAACTCTTCAATTGAAAAATCTATCCCTCTCCTCAACACAAGTTTTGATACCTATTTATAGAGTTTTAAGGCTAATTAATGAAAAAAAAAATCCACATACCCATCAATAACCCACTACCAAAGAAAATTAAATGTGCTCTTAACTATACTAATAACTATTTTGTTGATGTAAGCAATGACCTCAATTATCTTCTAGAATCCCTAATTACTGTCTTGGTTGATTTGGGCTTCATTTTCTTGGGCTTGGATGACATTAATGAATTTGGGTTCAGCCCAGCTCAATGTCTCCAAAGTTCTTCTAGACTTGACCTCATTTTCAAAAATGATCTTCATAAAGCCTTGCATAGCTTGCTTCATCTATTTTGCTCGTGCCCTTGTGATTGGCCCTTCGGGTATTTGTAGTTCCTCAATTCCACTTCGATTGCATTTGTCCTCTTCAATACCCAAACCTTGAGATGGTCCTCCATCACCGCACATGAGTCAGTATATGCTAGCCTAAAAAGTTATGAAGCTAGGGTACTACTAGTTGACCATGAAATCCGATTGCATCAAACATGTACGCCATTGCCATCTTTGCCAAGTTTTTGCAAATAGATTCAATGCTTCACCCTAAGAACTTCATGCTATGTCAACCCCTTAGTCCTTCTCAATGTAGGGAATGGTCATCACTTCATATTTGTAACTATCAATTACTTCATTAAGTAGAAGCCTCATCATACACCAATGTCACTAAAGGAGTAGTGGCACATTTTCTCAAAAGAGACATCATGGCTCGATATAAGGCACCTAAATTGATTATTACAAATGATGGAACCAACTTAAACAATAAGCTAGTGATAGATATTTATAAACAATTCGGTATCCAACATAGAACTTCAACCCCATATTAACTCAAATGAATGGAGCAATTGAGGCTACCAACAAGAATATCAAGAAGATAATCAAGAAAATGGCAATAACATATAAAGATTGGTATAAATTGTTTCCATTTGCATTAATGGCATATGGAACCTCAATTAGAATTTCTATAAGAGCCACACCATACTCTTTAGTGTATGGAACTGAAGTCATGTTACCAGCAGAAATTAAGATACCATCACTCTATGTATTGGTTAAAGCATAATTAGACAAAGCTAAATGGGTGGAAAAAAAAAACAAAAAACAAAAAGAATTGAACAACTTAACGTCATAAACAAACAAAGGCTATCAGCTTTATGTCATAGCCAATGTTATCAATAAAGAATGGTAAAGGCATTCAATAAGAAAGTACGCCCAAGAACCTTTGAAGTAGGAAATCTGGTTTCAAAGAAAGTGGTTTCAAATGCTCAAGATCCCAAAGGGAAATTCACACTAAGCTATGAAGGGTCGTACGTGGTTAAGAAAGTGTTCTCTAGAGGCCCATTGATATTAACAAAAATGGATGGAAATGATCTAACATATCCAATAAACTCTAATGTTGCAAAGATGTATGATCCTTGAAGTTAATGGAGATTTTTATTCAAATAAATAGACTATCAATGTTCTTAGATTCCTTATGACTATTTTCTCGTTTTCTGGAAGTAAAATAGATATTCTCAAAATTCATTAGTATCAAATTTGGTCACTGACTAACCTAAGATAAGTTCATCCATACATGCTCACAGAGGAAAGCAATTGAAAATCCATACCATAAATATTCCATCATGGTTCAATGTCTACTAAAAATGAAAATTACTCCTTATGATTGAGCTTTGTCATAGAAATACACTCACAAAGGAAGGCAACTAAAAAGCAATGAAGAAAAATGGTAGAAGAAGTTTGGTATTCAAACAAGCATGGTTTAACAAACAAATAATTACTAGACAAAGGAACAAGATCGCTACTCGATAGTAATCTGCAAAAGCCAATAAGATCTTTTAAATTGTTCAAGCATTCTAGAATTTACAAAAATAAATAAATCCCTTAAGGTGACTTGAAAAGTAATAAATCCTATAGGGTGACCTAAAACAATAAATCTCATGAGTGACCCAAAAATATAAATCCCACGAGGTGTTATAAAAATGTGAATCCCACAAAGTGACCTGAAGAGATAAATCCCATAAGGTGACTAAAAGAAGCAAATCCTCTAAGGTGACCAAAAGATAGTAAATCCCATAGGGTGACCTAAAAGTAATAGCATTTAATCAACGGCCAAACACAATCCTAATCTTATTTTCGCATTCAATAGCATTTAAATTAAAATTTGACGCTGATCACAAATTTGGAAATTAAGCTTAGATTTTCTACCGAGCTTATCCATGGCCACTTTGAGCTTTATCTTTTTTTAGCATATCTTTTTAGAATAAATAGGGTGTCTTTAAGAAAAATTTACTTGTAAAAAATATCATATTATACCAACACCATAAACGAGTGATTACTCCAACCAAATAAGACATTTGATACTTTCCATAAAGTTTTGATTGTCATACCACTATACTACTTCTCTAACTTGAGCGTCGAAATCCAAATGCCAAAGGCACCTCTAGCACCCAATAGCTCACATTTGCTCATTTTGCAAGTTGAATTCAATCACCTTGAATACTTGATTTAGTCTAAGGCCACCCATGACGACAAAAGCAATCAACAATTGGTGCCCACCATCTATAGCCTAATAACTCATACTGGATTACCAAAAAACCACAACAAGATTTGGAAGAAATTCTAGTAAAAACAATATTAATGACCAAAACCCACCAATTGAATCAAACAACCCACTCCCAATACAACCAACGCCTCCAGTGTAGCAAACTAATATTTAGGGTAGTGAAAATAGGGTTATGCATCTCAAGCAACAATTGGTAGAAGTGGTGGCTAAGAATTAATGCTTGCACAACCAAGTAAACGAAATCTGCGAATGCTCCCAGCATCATTCTCAACCATCTAGTGAACAATAGGGTGACAATGTGAAACAGCACAACGAGAACACACCATAACAATAGAATTGAGATTATCTCCTAAGGGGCAAGCTGCAAAACAATAAGAACAAAATATCTAAAGCACAATCAACTCATTCCTTAGCTAAGCTACCCTCAAATGACATAGATAACAAGATTAAAAGCCTTAACGAGATCAGAGACGCAAAGAAGCTTAAGCTGTAAGATATGTTCACCATCGACAACTCTCCTTTTACATAGGAAATCCAACATGAAGAACTCTCTATGCATATTCGTATTCCTCACATGGAGCTTTATGGTGGAATTACTAATCCATCTAAGCACCTAAGTTACTATACTACCTAGATGAACCTCCTCAGCTTATATGATGTCATTGCTTGCAAGGCTTTTTCAAGTACCCTTAAGAAAGCAGCTCATGCTTAGTACAAATGCCTCAAGCTAAACTCCATTGCAAAATTTCAAGGAGCTTAGCATGCATTTTTACTAGAATTTTCTTACCAACAAGATGCCAAAAAAAAAAGGTAGGATGAGACACTCTAAGACTACATCTCAAGGTTCAATAGGGCCATGCTCAAAATTTCCATTGTGAACATGAGCATTGCCCTGAACACTACTATCAACAGGGTTAAAAATCAACCCCAACTCTTTTATTCTCTAGTGCTACATCAATTAAAGAATTTCAAGGAGTTTCAAGAATGAGTAGCAAATTACATTACCCAAAAAGATACCATATTGGTAAGGAAGCAGGCTGGGTAGCAATCCTTAGATAAGAAAAAGAAGGGGGGGGGGGGGGGGGGGGAGGGGGCTAAGGAAAGTAATCTAACACACTTGAAGAACACACTCTGCTAGATCTTTCCTAAAATAGATAAGGTGTCTTTAGGGAATATTTACTTGCTAAGAATATCACACTATATAAATACTATAAATAGGGGATTACTCCAACCAGGTAAGACATTTAATACTTCCCATAAAGTTTTGATTATCATACCCTTATGTTGCTTCTCTGACTTGAGTATGGGAGTCCAAACACTATAGATACCTCTAGCACCCAATAGCTCACTTTTGTTCATCTTGCAAGTCAAATCCTATCAACTTGAAGATTTGATTTGATCCAAAGCCAACCCATGATAGCAAAAGCAATCAACAATTGGTGCCTACCATCTATAGCTTGAAAACTCATCATGGCTAGCTCAAAAACCACAATAAGATCTAGAAGAAAATCTCACAAAAACATTGTTGATGACAACAAGCCACTAGTCAAATCGAGCAATCTACCCCTAGAACCACTAATGCCTCTAGGCGAACAAACTAATATCTAGGGTGGTGAAGAGAAGATTGTGCATCTTGAGTGACAACTAGCAGAATTGGTGGTTGAGAATCAATGCTTACGCGACCAACTAAATGAAATCTACAAACTCTCCTACCTTCATTCTCAACCATGCAGTGGACAATAGGGTGACAATGTGTTATAGCTCAACAAAAACATGCCACAACATCATAATCAAGCTTCTCTCTTAAGGGATGAGCCACACAATAATAAGAACGGCACACCTAAGGTGCAATCAACATATTCCTTTGTCAAGCCATCCATGGAAGACATAGATAACATGATTAAACGCCTCAATGAGATAAAAGATATAAAGAAACCTAGGCCATAGGATATGTTCATTATCAGCAACTCTCCTTTTAAATAGCAAATCGGAAATGAACAACTCCTAATGCATATTTGTATTCCTTATATAGAGTTTTATGTTGGAACTACCAACCCATTTGAGCACCTAAGTTACTATACTACTAAGATGAACCTCCTCAACATATATAATGCCATTGCTTGTAAAGCTTTTCTAGGCACCCTCAAGAAAGTAGCTTATACTTGGTATAGAAGCCCTAATATGAATTCCCTTGCAAATTTCAAGGACCCTGCCATATAGTTTTACTAACATTTTCTTACCAACAAGAAGCTAGAACGTAACTCCTCAACTCTCAACCTAATAAGACAAAAGTAGGATGAGACATTCCGAGACTACATCTTAAGGTTCAACAGGGATATGCTCAAAATTTCCAATGTGGACATGACCATTACCTTGAACATTTTTGTCAACAAGGTCAAAGATAAACCTTAGTTCATTTATTCTCTAATGCTACATAAGCCAAAGAATTTCAAGGAGTTTCAACAACAAGAAATAGATTATATTACCTAAGAAGACGCCATATTAGCAAGGAGGTAGACCAAGCAAGAGTCCTTAGATAAGAAAATGAAGGGCAAGGAAAGTATTCTAACTCCCTTGAAGAACACACTCTACTAGATCTTTCCTAACAAAAACGAGGTGTCTTTAAAGGCGATTTACTTGCCAAAAACATCACACTATACCAACATTATAAATAAGGGATTACTCTAATGAAGTAAAACATTTAATACATCCATAAAGTTTCAATTGTCATGCTCCTACACAGTTTCCTTAACATAAGCGTCAAAGTTCAAATACTGGAGACACCTCTAGCGCTCGATAGTTTACATTTGTTCATCTAGCAAGTCAAATCCTATCAACTTGAAGACTTGATCCGATCCAAGACTTACCCATGATGGCAAGAGCAAAGAACAATTGGTGCCCACCATGTACAACCTGACAACTCATCATAGCTGGCACAAAAACCTCAACAAAATGTAGAAGAAATTCTAGCAAAAATGTAGTTGATGACCACAACTCACCAATCAAATAGAGTAACCTACCCCTAGTACCACCAGCTCCTCCAATGCAGCAAACTAATATCTAAGGAGGTGAAGATAGGGTTGCACATCTCAAGCGATAAGTGATAGAACTGGTAGTTGAGAATCGATGTTTGTGAGACCATGTAAACAAAATTTAAAAACACTCCTAGCATCATTCTCAACCATGCAGTGAACAAGAGGGTGACAATGTATCATAACACCTCGAAAGCTTGCCATAACAACATAATTGAGCTTCTCTCCTAAGGGGCGAACCGCATAACAATAGGAATAACACATCTAAGGCACAATCAACACATTTCTTAGCCAAGCCATCCTAAGATAACATAGATAACATTATTAAACACCTCAACAAGATCAAAGACATAAAGAAACCCAAGTTGTGGGACATGCTCACCATCAACAACTCTGCTTTTACATAAGAAGTCCAACATGAACAGCTCCTAATGCACATTCATATTCCTCATATGGAGTTTTATGATGAAACTACTAACCCATCTGAGCACCTGAGTTACTATACAACATAGATGAACCTCCTTGGCATAAATGACACCATCGTTTATAAAGCTTTTCTAATTACCCTTAAAAAAGCAACTCACACTTAGTATGGAGGCGGCCTCAAGCCAAACTTCGTCACAAATTTCAGGGAGCTAATCATGCAGTTTTACTAACATTTTCTTACCAGCAAGATGCTAAAATGCAACTCCATGACTCTTAACCTAATAAGACAAAAGTAGGCTATGACACTCTAAGATTACATCTGGAGGTTCAACAAAGCCACCCTTAAAAGTCATGGAGGTTCATCTATGACCACAACTCACCAATCAAATAGAGTAACCTACCCCTAGTACCACCAGCTCCTCCAATGCAGCAAACTAATATCTAAGGAGGTGAAGATAGGGTTGCACATCTCAAGCGATAAGTGATAGAACTGGTAGTTGAGAATCGATGTTTGTGAGACCATGTAAACAAAATTTAAAAACACTCCTAGCATCATTCTCAACCATGCAGTGAACAAGAGGGTGACAATGTATCATAACACCTCGAAAGCTTGCCATAACAACATAATTGAGCTTCTCTCCTAAGGGGCGAACCGCATAACAATAGGAATAACACATCTAAGGCACAATCAACACATTTCTTAGCCAAGCCATCCTAAGATAACATAGATAACATTATTAAACACCTCAACAAGATCAAAGACATAAAGAAACCCAAGTTGTGGGACATGCTCACCATCAACAACTCTGCTTTTACATAAGAAGTCCAACATGAACAGCTCCTAATGCACATTCATATTCCTCATATGGAGTTTTATGATGAAACTACTAACCCATCTGAGCACCTGAGTTACTATACAACATAGATGAACCTCCTTGGCATAAATGACACCATCGTTTATAAAGCTTTTCTAATTACCCTTAAAAAAGCAACTCACACTTAGTATGGAGGCGGCCTCAAGCCAAACTTCGTCACAAATTTCAGGGAGCTAATCATGCAGTTTTACTAACATTTTCTTACCAGCAAGATGCTAAAATGCAACTCCATGACTCTTAACCTAATAAGACAAAAGTAGGCTATGACACTCTAAGATTACATCTGGAGGTTCAACAAAGCCACCCTTAAAATTCCAGTTCTTTTACTCTCTGATGCTACATAGGCCTAAGAATTTCAAGGAGTTTTAAGAACGGGTAGCAAATTACATTACTAAAGAAGATGCTATATTTGTAAGGAGGAAAGCCAAGCGAAGTCCTTAAATGAGAAAATGGGGGGGGGGGGGGGGGGGGGGGGGGGGGGGGGGGGTGTAAACCAACTTCCTTAAAGAACATATTATTATATCTTTCCTAAAATAAACGAGATGTCTTTATAGATGATTTACTTGCTAAAAATATCATATTACACCAACATTATAAATAGGGGATTACTTCAACCAAGCAAGACATTTAATAATTCCCATAAAGTTTAGTTTTCCATGCCCTTATGCTACTTCTCTAACTTAAGCATTGAAGTCCAAATGTCGAAGATAACTCCAGCACCCAATAGCTTACATTTGTTCATCTTATAAGTCAAATTCTATTAGCTTGAAGACTTAATCCAATCTATGATTAACCCACAATGGCAAAAGCAATCAACAATTGGCACCCACCATCCATAGCTTGATAACTCATCATGATTGGCGCAAAAACTACAACAGGATCTAAAAGAAATTAAGGCAAAAATGCTATTGATGACCACAACCCATTAGTTGAATCGAGCAACCTACCCCAACACCACCAGTGCCTCTAATGTAATAAACAAATATCTAGGGTAATGAAGACAGGGTTATGTGTCTCAAGCGATAACTAGTAGAACAAGTAGTTGAGAGTCGACACTTGCATTACCAAGTAAATGAAATCCACAAACATTCATAGCGTCATTCTCAACCATGTAGTGAACAATAGGGTAACAATGTATTTTAGCACAACGTGAATGCACCATAGCAACATAATCAAGCTTCTCTTCTAAGGGGTGAGCCTTACAATAATAGAAACAACACATCTAAAGCATAATCAACACATTCGTTAGCCAAGCCATCCTTGGATGACATAGATAACATGATTAAATGCCTCAACAAGATCAAAGAAACAAAGAAGCACGAGCCATGGGACATTATATACAAAAAGGTAGTTCTATGAGCATTATGGCTCCTCATAACATATCACCCAAGCATGATGTGCTGACTTCAAGGCCTACAAGTGATGCAAACCCTGCCAACCAGTGACGAAACCCGACACTCAATTTGCTATCCTCATAACTTATGGATCACTCAAGAACGATGGACACCGCGACCCTTTGTCTATAAACGAGACAAGAACCTTGGTATATGTGATAACACCACAATCAATTGTGGAACAATTGATTGATAAGTTAAGGGATAAATTCCATGGATTCAAAATCCAATAAGTTCAATTAGTTCTTTAAAGAACCAAAGAGCAATCTCCCTTAAATTATGAATAAACTTTGCCAAAAGATTTATAAAAATGAATATGTGACGACTATTTATAGTCTCACAAAAAAAGCACATAAAAACGTATAAAAAAAAACCCTAATTGCAACTAATGAAAACATTATATGCCAGTGGCCTAAATTTAACAAAAGTCGGGCTAAAATTCTACCTAAGTCGATGGCTTAGATTGCATGTTCAACCGGCCCTTATTGGTTAAAAGTTGGCTCACTTAGGCTGGCGCCTTACAATGTCGACCTATCTCCATTCCTACGCCAGCCACTAAGGCTAGCGGCCTAAGCCTCCAAACCTAGCGATCTTCAACAATCTTGAAGCTGCCAACCTTTGAATCTGGCCCCAACTTCTGTCTTTGTGATCCACACTTCGAATAGGCCCGTACTATTTGTTCCTAACTCCTCATCTTGTCCTTAATCCTCCTTGGACCAATCCTCCTAATGTGATCTTCATCAACAAGGTACACATTAATAACAACAATTCTACTAACATCATATAAAAAAAGGCTTTTGGTAAATCAAGAGTTAGGTCGAGGCAAAGTTGAAGCCATATGACCATGAGCTCTATAGTTTCAATGATTAACCTATCAAACTAAAGGGCATCATAACCCTTCCTCTAGAGCTTAGAGATAGTCATATATAACCTAAGTGCTCATAGATTTTAAAGTCATTAATGTCTAGTTGCTATATAATGTCATCCTAAGATGTCCATCATAGAGCACAATAGGAATGATTTCTTTGACAAAACACTTGAAGGTTAAATTTAACACTCCCACAAAGATTAAAATATGTAAAGGAGATTAGCAAGTGACTCGGAATTGCTATCTCCAAGCCCTCTCACAACAAGAATTACTACCATCAAAGTTACCTCTAACTAAAAAACCAAGATCAAGCGGGGGGGGGGGGGGGGGGGGGGGGGGGGGGAGCATTTGAGGAAACTAGGATAATACAAATTAGCAACTTACACAAATAGACTACGAAGATTAGAACAGCAGTTTCGGTGGAGCTATGCCAACAGCTCATTAACTTCCTTTAAGAAAATGTGGATATCTTCGAATGGTCCCCCTTAGACATGCTTGAAGTCCCACCTAAAGTGATGATGCATTGACTCAACATTGACCCAACCACTAAGGCCATAAAACAAAAGAAAAGGCACTTCGCACCTAAAGCGTTAAGTTACCATATAGTAGGGGGTGCAAAAATTGTTAAAAGTAGGAGTTATAAGGGAGGAACCTTACCTTATTTAGCTAGCAAACTATGTGCTAGTCAAGAAGTCTAATGAAAAGTGGCAGATATATATTAATTACATTGACCTCAACAAAGCCTACCTAAAGGACTGTTTTCCTCTACCTAAGATTGACTAGTTAATCAACTTGACCTTAGGCCATGCACTCATTAGCTTTATGTATGACTTCTCAAACTATAATCAAATCGAGATACATGAGCCCAACCAGGTCCATACTTCATTTGTCACCAATTTCGAGGCATATTGCTATAAAGTCATGCCTTTCAAACTCAAAAATGTTGGGATAACATATGAACAACTAGTGACAAAAATGTTTACACACTAAATTAGCCGCAATGTAAAGGTGTATGTCGATAGCATGATTGTAAAAAGCAAGGAGCCTCAAAGAAACCTAACAAATTTGGAAGAGACCTTCCAAACACTCCATTAGTATAGTATGAAGCTTAACCCCTAGAAGTATATATTTGGGGTGACATTCTAGAAGTTCCTTAATTATTTGGTCACTTCTTAAAGAATAAAGCTAATTTCGAGAAAATCGGGGGGCATATTGGACATGCAACCTCCTAAGATAGTCAAAGAAGCTCATAAAATTACAAGATGGATTGTAGCCTTAAATAGGTTTGTATCAAGATCTATAAACAAATGTGCTAAATTCTTCTAGATCTTGAAGAACCCAGAGGAATTTTAATGGACAAAGAAGTGTCAAAAAGAACTTAACAAGCTAAAGAACTTCCCCATTACACCCCAAATCCTCTCAAAACCAATTCCTAAAGAAGAGTTTTATCTCTACCTCTCCAACAATGGTCATGCCCTCTCCTAGGCCCTTATCAAAGTAGATGGACAGAAACACTAGCCTATTTATTACATAGGGCCCAAAAGTCAAATTCTCAAAATTAGAAAAGTTTTCCTAAGCTATGGTCATCTTTACAAGGAAGTTGCACCCTTACTTCAAAGCCTACCAAGTGGTGGTACTTACCAACCAGCCTTTGAGGCAAATTTACTAAAAGGCTGATGCATTGGAGCAGATGGTCCACTATACCTTAAAGCTCAGCACATACAATGTTCAATACTAACCTCGTGAGGCAATGAAGGCACAAGTGTTGGCTAATTTTATTGTCAAATCAATAGTACAAGATAAAACGCCTACTAAAGTTCATGAGAAGACAACTTGGACTTTTCATGTGGATACCTCATCCACTAAAAGGGGGAGCAAAGCTTGTATTATATGGATCACATGGTGTCAAAGTTCAATATGCCTTAAAGTTTAGATTCCCAACCAATAACGATGAGGTTAAATATGAAGCTCTCATTGCTAAATTAAAGATAAATAGGGGAATTGAGGTGGAAATGGTTGAAAGTTTTTTCAATCCACAACTCATAGTTCAATAGGTCAACAAAGAGTATGCAATCAAAGATAAAGGGATGACTAAATATCTAGAGTTTGCTAAATCTTTATGCTCCATTTTTCCACCTTAGAGCATTATGAAGATTCCTAGAGCTAAGAATACAAAAGTAGAGGGACTATCTAAGCTAGCCTCATCATGCCTCTCTGACTTGGACAAGAAAGTATTTGTGGAATTCTTGCTTGAGAAAAGTACCAATAGGTCTCAATAAGAGTGCTTTGTTAACATGACCTAAACCTCTGTAAAGTCATGTTAGATGGACCCAATCATTGCCTATCTAACAAATGGTACTATCCCTAAAGAAAGGAAAAAGGGTAAGGCCATGATGGAAAGAGTAGCCTAGTATACGCTCCTTAATGGGCAACTTTATAGAAGGGCATACACTTTACCACTCTATAAGTGCCACCAACCTTCTAAAGCTAAGCACTTACTAGTTAAGCTCCATGCCAAGATATGTAATAATCACATCATGAGTCACACCTTATCTATTAAGGCACTCCAAGTTGGGTATTACTAGCTTACCATAAAGAAAGATGCCAAGGAAATCATACAACAATACAACAAGTGTCAAAATCATACCTTAGTCGACAAGCAAACGAGTAGTACCATTATACCAATTACAAGCCCATAGCCTTTAGCCCAATGCAAACTTGATATCCTCAAACCATTCCCCAAGCCAACATGTTAATGATATAATAATACATCATAATCATCATAGATTACTTCATAAAATGGGTAAAGGCTAAAAGCTATAGTAAAAATCACTTAGTAGCACAAGAGACTTCATCAATCGAGCTATAGTATGATGCTTTAACATACTAAGTGCCATCGTCACCAACAATGGCACTCAGTTTGACAATCTAAGGTTCAAGGAATTTTGTACTAAATATGGGATCAAGATCCACTACACCTTGGTGGCCTATCCACAGTCCAATGGGCAAGCCAAGGCCACCAACAAAGTTATCCTATAAAGCCTTAAGAAGAGAGTTGATTAGAGAAAGGGGAAGTGGGCTAACAAGCTCCCCTACATATTATTAGGCTACCAAACAACTTCGAGAACAACCATGGGCAAGAGTCCCTTCAACTTAGCTTTCAAAACCAAGGCAGTCCTATCAATTGAGCTCGAACTTCCTAACCTCTATACTCATGACATAAACTTACAAGTTAATGAGATTGATCTCTAAGTCGACCTTGACTTCCTTAAAGAGCTAAAAGATTAATCCAACCAATGTGTAGTGACATATAGGTAGCAAGTAGCTCAACATTATGATAAGAAGGTGAAACACAAAGTTTTCTGACCTGAGCATCTAGTTTATAGGAAGCTAGAAGCTACCGGTTCAAAGGAAGACCCAATTTGCATATGAAGAATGGTCAGACAAGGGGCATACGAGTTAGAAAGGCTCAATGGACACCTAATCCTAAGGGCTTAGAATGTAAAGAACTTACATTTATATTTCAAATAAGTTTTAGAGCAGAGTTAAAATGTTGTCTTGGTTATAAGCATTCCTACTACTTAATGGGATTATGATTGCCTTAGTGATTTTCAAATATCATGTTTTATCTTAATTCTTCTTATAAAAGTACAAACCTAGAACTCAATCACATAAAGTAGTGTGATTTATGACTAAAGTCCATTCATCTTATAAAAGTACATGAACCTAGAACTCAGTCACATAAAGTGGTGTGATTTACAAGTAAAGTCTTAAGCCTCATTAAGATAACAAGATAGTAAAGGGACCCCACTTACCACTTATCAACATCTTGTACAAGTCCCTAAACCTTAAAGGCCAAGCCAAGAAAAAATGTACTTCGTACCGCACAAGGAGATATCTTCATCGACCAGTCTTAAGCTTGAACATCAAAGATGCTCACAATAGAGTCACAACCCTTACCTACGTACTTTTTCCTATTAGAATACAACCTAATCTACAAAGTAATAACGCATCATACTAAATAAGTATATAGTAATATCTGATCAAGAATGTAACAATTAATGGATAAGTATAAAATTTCATGTGTATAATTGCAAGAATAAAACAACACACACAAAAATAACTAGTACAAGTCCAATTTGAAAACAAACAAAATTTCATTAATTATATGAATTCAATATAAGGATGAGGGTCAACATTTAACCATAACACACTTACAAAAAGAAAAACAGCAGATACAAAGGGAAATAAAAGAAAGAAAGAGCATTAACACTATTGGTCATCACCAAGGCATGAGTCGACTCTAGTAGATCATCTGTAAGAGGCACGAGGGTTACGTCCAATTGTTATTAGTAGGAAGAGGTGACACTTCTTCATTAGGAGGAGGTGGAGGCAAATCATTCTTGGTTGTGCAAGGAGGAGGAGGAGGAGGAAGAGGCACTTCATCTCTAGTAGGTAGCAGAGGGGTTTCGTTATCATCTTAAGCTTCGGCCTCCGCTGCCACCCTCTCAACCCTTACCTCCTCTCTTTCCTCTAAAGGGGTATTAGGCTCTCACATTTTCTTAACAAGCTAGCTTAAGTCATACGCTAGATCAATTTCATTGATCTAGTGTCTCATCCTTCACTGACTTCTCTCCATTACAGTGACCAGCTACTCAACGTACTCTCTACAACTCTTCCAACTTTTGGATACACACATTGCTCTATGCCACAAGCTTCTCGAGCCCTTCAACCTGCTCCTTCAAGTTCTGCTCTATCTCGGCCGACTCATTAAGACATTCCTACATGATGTCTATGTCACACTTGTAATCCACCATTACAGCCTTCACCTATCAAAGTTTTCTAGTAAGGTAGGTCTCCTTCTCCCGATAGTTGACGACCTCCAAGAGGTTGTTAATATAAGTGACAACACCCTTAAGCTCTTACCAAACCTTTTCCAACTTAGTTGAAGTCTTCCTTGCCCACTCATTGGCCCTAGCGACCCTTTTCCAACAGTTTTCTCAAATTGCCTCGAGCTCCTCTTAAGTGCTCTTTAGCTCAACTTCCACTGCTATCTGCTTTTGCAAGTGAAGATTGTTATGAATGAGCATATGGCTAAACAACCTAAGTATGTAATCACTATTAACGGAACGATCCCATATATACCAATCCCCTTCAACATATGTGTAGAGGACACCATATGTGACCTTGATAACCTAGAAAAGCAAGACCAATTTTAAAAAATAATAAATAAAAATAAAAATAAAATTTTAATGACTGCAAAGACTTTACCTTAGCAAGTTAAGCAACAAAATGACTTTGTAACTCAAGGGTCAACATTCTAGCAAAAACCTCTACAACCACCCTTCACTTTTTAAGGCTAAAGACATTCTTAAATAGGTTGATCCGACCTACCCTAGCCTTCTAGTTATGAGATGTTGTAATAGGAGCTCCAACCTCCCGACTAAAACGATAGGTCTTACCTTAATCTCACTAGGGATGGGGATTATTTCATTTGGTTAGGCTACTTATACACTGTAACCCCTTACTTAGCCATGAAAACATTACCTCTTCCTTTTATGGTTACAGCAGCAAGGGTAAGAAGAGCAACTAGTGGAAGCACCAAAACTCGAATGCCGATGTCCCCTAGTTGGGGCCTTTTTTTTGTAGAGGCACCCACCCTTATATACTTTCTTTTACTCCTAGTGCTTCCTTCTTACCATACCCAGTTTAACAAGCAGTAAAATCTAAAATGTGCATTGACCTAATTAGAAGCATATTTGCAACATAAAGGAGATAAAGTTAGTTAAAAACGTACGAAACTTACCAAAGAGAAATCTCACAAGGGGACCATGCCTTTAAGTTGTAGTAGACAAGTGTTACCCTTAAGCGAACCCCACTTTGGGCGTAGACCCCCATCTCTGCATAAGCTCAACCTTTGATCCTTTAAGAGTCCCATATGGTGATCCCTAGAAAGGCCCTCACCGAACTTGAGGCATCGAAGGGTTTCCCATTCTCTTCAAGCACCAGAGTTAGTATTCCAACTCGAGGTTTGTCATTGGGTATCAACTTTATAGCCTTCATTCTTATTAAGTTCACTTAGTGAACCTAGAAGGCTTTACGTCATAGAAAAAGTAGACTAATTGAGGAGTCGGCCCCACTTTATATAACTTGCACAAGCTTTCAAATGCCACCAACAAAGTGTACATGCTTGATACGAGTTGATAGGAGTTGATATGGTAATAGTTAAAGAACTCCTAGAACTCCTTGAAAGGCAACCGCAACCCAAACTTAAAGAATCTTTGATGAACATAGAAGTGGTTGCCTTCTATCAAGGTAACCTACTCGTCTTCATATGTAGGCCAGACGATTCGGCCTTTAAAGAGGGGTGCATAATATAACCTACTACGTCATTATCACAAATGGTCCTCTTAATCCCAATAGGACCTAACCCAAATGTGGAAAGCTTGAAAAATAGTGGTTTAATCGACTTGCGACCTTCTTAGTCATAAGGATAAATATCCAATGCAAGCTTCCTACAGATATCATCATCCCCTTCTTCCTTAAACGACCTCAAAACCTCACTGTCCACCTCCTTTGCCTACGCCATTAGAACCTAAGGTTAACTCGAAGGTCCTACCATGTCTACCATTGCAACCTAACGTTAATAACTCCATCGAAGGTTTGAAAGAGTTTACAAAGAGGAAGACCTACTCGTACCTTTAGATTGAACTTATGGAGGAAGTTGATGAAGGTGAAATGAAGAAATTACAAGGATGCAAGAGTACTCATAAAAGTTTAGGAGAATGTAGAGGAGCAAGAGAATGCAAAAACTAAAAATGTAGCTATTTAATGCCCCTATATAGGCTACTATGAATTACATATATGATTTTTGAAAACACTTTACATTGCACCATATATCCTACTATTGGAATAAAGGGCTATGATCTTTTTAACCTCTATAACTACCTCTCTCCCCGAGTTGCTATGTATCCTTGTGCATTAAAAGCACTTATTCGTGTGCACATATAAAGGATTTGAAATTGATAGTTGAAAAGATAGAAGTGCATCTAACAAATTTCCCCACATTATTAAGCTCGAGGGGCAACTTAGAGCTCGAAATTGGCACACCGCTACTCACTATCATGAACTCAGCTCATCTAAGAAAACCTTAGGTCAAGCTTCCTCAATCAACTCATTTGAACGCCTTCCAGCTTATGCAAGTTACTCCCCAACACAAGTCATGCGTGAAACCCTAGGTATATTAAACCTAGAACCCTGGCGACGCTATTTGATTCAATTATCCTGAGGATCGTCTCGAACAAGTATTTCTTAACTAGACCCTAATCACACCTGTTGACTAAAACCTAAGTTATCAAAAGGGTTTCCAAGCAATTCAGTTAAAAATTCCTATGGAAGAGTTCTTTTGCAAAAGAACAAAAAAGGGGGTTTTGTACTCTCACAAAAATTGTGTTTTCTTAATTCAATAATAAGATATCCCATGGCCGGCCCCTTACACGGTTTATATAGAGTACATGCAACAATATGGAAAACCTAAGTTGCCAAATCTATTTGTTTCCTTATCCTCATGTAACCAAGTAGGCAACTAAATAATATAAATTATAAACCAAACAAATAAAACCAAAACATAACATATAATAAAATCGAATGTGCTTCTCCCTTTTCGGTTCAATAAAATTAATTTATTTTAAGGCCTCTAAATCATTGCATGCCTCCATGGAAACGTGAATCAAGTTGATAAGTGTTAGTTCTCCTTTAGTGCAACTTGATTCCTTAGTTTGTAGGTCCATGACTAATCTTTGTAGAGCTTCATTTATCCTCTTAGCTCTAAGTCGAGTCATCAGGCCTCCAATACCATATAATGGATCATGGGATTTTGGTTCCTTCCTTTTAGATGCTAACTGATCCTCATCATTCCCTCCTTCCTTGAAAAGATTCGTCCTCGAATCACCTGCATCATAAGGAGTAAAATTAGAAATATTAAAAGTTCTACTTACATTACCATAGTGATTTGGCAAGTCAATCTTGTAAGGTTGTCATTAATGCACTCCACTTCTTAAAAAGGTCCATCAACCTTAGGATGCAATTTAAACTTTCGCTACTCTACAAATCTTTTTATTCTCAAATGCACCCAAATCCCTTCTCTTAGATGAAACACGGTCTTGATACGTCCCTTTGGCCACTTCCAGATCGCCTCCTATTTCTTCGCATCCACAACTATCCCATTTGTACTTGTAATAAAGCCATAAGAAAACACCATACTAGATAACGAAAGGTTAATGTCAATATAACTAAAATAAACATCCTTGTACATAAGTACAAGTAGTTGTTTCATCGCCAGCATTATACTCTTACACTCATTTTTTCTTACAATTTTCTCTCCTCACAATGTTTCAGAATCTTTTCCCTCATAACTCACCTATGTTTGTTTCTCACTCTTCTTCTTTTTCTCATCCTTCTCTCACACACTCTCATGTTTCTCTCTGAATTCTTTTGCCATCCGCATCCGATCCTCACTAGCTTCCCATGGTTTATGTGGCGTGAGAACCACTTTCCTTTTGTTTAATACAAAGGAATATTGATTCTTGTACCCATCATATGTAATCTTCTTGTCGAATTTCCAAGGTCGCCCTAACAGTATGTGGCTAGCCTACATAGGTACCACATCACACATAACCTCATCTTTGTAGCTCCCTATGGAAAAGGCTATAAGAACCTGCTTGGTCACCTTAACCTCCCCACATTCATTCAACCACTATAATCGATATGATCTCAGATGTTTCACAGCTTTCAACTGCATCTTTTCTACTAGCAAGGTGCTAGCAACATTAGTGCAACTGCCACTATCGATTATCAAGCTACAAACTTTACCCTGTACATGACACTGTATGTGAAAAATATGTTCACGCTGGATCCCCTCACCATCCTCCTAGGGTTATACACTAAGTACTCTCCTCATGACATACAACTCACCACTCATGGGTCCCTCCAAGTCAACATCCTCATACTCCTATGATGGTGACTCCTCCTCTTCCTCAGAGCTCACACTCTCTACATCCCCATTGTCACAGATAATCATGGCTCTCTGATTTAGACATTGGGATGCAATATGTCCAAATCCCTTATACCTAAAACACTTAATATCTTTAGTCTTGGAAGGGGGTTTAGTGTCAATTTTCTCCTTAGGTGCAGCAACTGGATTCTTAGCCTTCACGTCTTTCTTAGGCTTTGAATCAGTGGAGTTCCTCTTCCAAGTAGACTTCCATAGAGATTTGGAAGTCAAACCAATCCTCTACTCACTCCGATATTTTAATTGCCGCTCTACTTTAATGGCTTTATGCAGCAGTTCTTCCATATCTAAATAATGGTGTAGATCCACTACATCAGCTATTTCCCTATTCAACCCATTGATGAATCTAGCCATAGTGGCCTCATCATCCTCCTCAACTCTAACCCTAATCAAGGCTATCTCTAACTCTTTGTAATAATCCTCTATACTTTTAGTTCCTTATATCTATCCTTGGACATTCCTAAGTAAGTCCCTATGGTAGTGACTAGGAATGAACCGATTCTGCATAATAGTTTTCATCTCATCCCAAGTGCTAACAGGTCTCTCTCCATACCTACACCTATTACGCACTAGCTGATCCTACCATACACTGGCGTAATCTGAAAACTCTACTGTAGCTAATTTTAACTTTTTCTCCTCAATGTAGTTATGGTGTCGAGTCTAATTTTGAATTTTCCCATTCCTAATCCGATCTAGACTAGACCCTATGCTCATTTAATATAGATCATCGACTTGAGTTAGGAACTTCGTTTAATTTTTTAGAGTCGCCACCCAACTGTTGTTGGGAAATATTGAATTAAGACTAAAGGAGCGGATTAGTCTTAATTTGGACCACTAGTCGTCGTTATTTCCCCTTCTCGTTTTTGAAAAGAGGAAAAGGGAAAACTAGAGTTTCTAAGTTCGGAGGCTAACCTATTAAAACCTTACGGTTACCACCTAATCTCCTAAAATTGTTCCTATTTAGAAATGTGTTTTATTGTGTTTCTGTTACTTTTATTATTTCAAGAAAATGATTTTTTATTTCATTTTATGGGTTGACCCGAATGGGTGCCTACGTACCTGCTATCCAGGATCAAACAAGTCGTAGTTCGCTCTTCCACTATTAATATATTTTCATCTGGAAATTGGGCCTGTAGTTCTTGGGAATCTGTCTCGACAGGGTGTTCCACTAATTGGTCAGCTAAGGCTTGCCCTTTCATCGAGTTCTGATTTAGGTATGTGATGTCGAACTCGGATAGGAGCATTTGCCACTTAGAGATTCTCCCTATCAGAGCTGGCTTCTCTGCCAAGTATTTCAAGGGATCATGCTTTGTCAGCAGCTCAATATGGTAGTAAAGGGTGTATTGCCTTAGTCGATGCATGACCCAAATTAAAGCACAACACGTCTTCTCCACCTCTGAGTACCTCTATTCCCCATTTGTGAACTTTTTGCTCAGATAATATATGGAACGCTCTCTTCCCTCGTCATCTTTCTGCCCCAGCACACATCCCATGGATTCAGGGAGTATAGTGAGGTATAAGAATAAGGGCTTTCCTTGCTTCGGGACTATCAAGACCGGAGGTTTTATAAGATAGTCTTTGATTGTCTTGAATGCCTCTTCGCATTCGTTATCCCATTCTATTGTGGCGTTCTTCTTCAACAGACGGAATAATGGTCAGCATTTGTCGGTGAGCTGTGAGATAAAACGAGTTATATAATTTAATCTTCCCAGCGAGCTTCTCACTTCTTTAACGGAGCGTGGGGAAGGCAACTCTAATATAGACTTTACCTTATCAGGGTTGATTTTAATCCCTTCCTGGCTTATGACAAACCCTAACAACTTCCCCGTTGTGACCCCGAAAGTGCATTTCTCTGGGTTTAACTTGAGCTAGAATTTTCTTAGTCGTTTAAACAATTTCCTCAGGATATCTATATGGCTTTCTTCTTCTTTGGATTTGGCTATCATATCGTCGACATATACTTCAACCTCTCGATGCATCATGTCGTGAAGTATTGTGACCATGGCTCTCTGATATGTTGCCCCAGCGTTCTTCAAACCGAAGGGCATGACTTTGTAACAGAAAGTTCCCCATGTTGTGATGAAAGTCGTTTTGGTTTTATCTTCTTCAGCCATTTTTATTTGATTATATCCTGAGAAACCGTCCATGAATGAGAAAAGATGGTTTCTCGCAGTGTTGTCTACCAGAACATCAATGTGAGGTAGGGGGAAGTTATCCTTTGGCGTAGCTTGGTTTAAGTCCCGGAAGTCTACGCATACGCGTACTTTTCCATTCTTTTTCATAACGGGGACTATATTTGCTACCCATTTTGGGTAGTCGAATACTTCAATGAACCCTACTTCTAGCAGTTTCTTGACTTCTTCCTTAATCTTCAACAAGACGTCAAGCCTAAAACTTCTCAGTTTCTGTTTTTTAGGTTTGACATCTTCCCTTGTGGGAAGCCTATGAACCATTATCAATTAGTCTAGCCCTGGCATGTCACCATATGACTAGGCAAACACATCCGCATATTCCGTTAATAGCTCGGTTATCTCACATTTTTGCTCGGCACTCAAACTGGTCCCGATTTTGAGGTTTTTAGGGTTTTCCATGCTTCCTAGATTTACTGTCTCCACCGGCTCGTCGATCGAAATTCCGCTTTGTTCATGTTTTTGCCAATTTTCTTGTATTATTTCGTGGTCTAGGATATCGCCTTCAACAACTAACCCAGCAGCGTTGGAAACGATATCAGCGTTTTTATTTTCTACCTGCGCGAAATATCCCTATTGTTCGATAGTAGGAGATCTGAATAACATAAAGGTGAAAGCATATATATAAGAAGAAAAACAAACTGTAATTGAATTTGATAAAGAGTCTAAATAAAATTTGTTTAATAATTTTTCTCTACTTTCGAGCTAACCTAGTGCTACTGATAGGATAACAAAACCAATTGTTCAGAGTTGGATGCTGGTTGGACGTGCGGGGGGTTGGTTTCCCATTACTGACGTCACCTTCGTTTATCCGAGGCTCTTGAATGATATTTGCTTTTCGGAAAGATTGTTGGAGAGGTGGAATGCACACCTGGGCGTCGATTAGCTTCTCCTTCATTTTTCTTGCTTGTGCTTCTTCTTCGGCTGTAGGAACGGACTCAATGCTAGTGTTGTTGCCGTTGTTTGCCATTTTGGTCTTGAACGTGTGCAAATTGGGCTTCTGGGAAGATTCAATTGTTTGGAAGCTATCTTTAATACCTGAGCACGCATTTTGTTTTTTAGTGTGATGTATGCAAAATGATATGCATGTGTCACGCAGATGCTAAAAATAAAAGGGTTAAAAATTGATTGACAATGTAATATTGAAACTTTACCTTTATTAATATTGAAAATTTTGGAGTTCGATAATCAAAATAAAAGATTACAAATAATGATCTATTTCCTAGCTCTTTTAGTCTTCTGTTGTGGAGGCTCAGACTTCCCATTGATGACAGCTTCTAATTCTTTGACTTTGGCTTGGGTCTTCTCCAATTGTGCTTCCAAGGCCTTGTTCCTTTGGTCGGATTCTTTGAAACGTCCCTTCCAGATGTCTTTCTTATGATTTGTAGCTTCAAAGTATACCTCCATTCGGGCCTTGACCTGTTCTAGGTATACTTCTGTCTCTGGATTGATCTTATCTGGTCATGGTTGGGTGACGTCTGGAACCCGATATGCTCTTTCCCCTATCTGGTATAGCTGGCGGATTACAAACTCTCTGGTGGCTCGGTGTTTTCCCACTTCGCCATCTAATTCCTCGAGGTCCACATTCGGGCTTTCAATTCTGGCTTCCTAAAGTGCTTTGACCTTTGCCAGCTTAGCAAACTTCTCGGCTACCAACAGGTTCGGATCTTGGTATTCAAAGGTGACTGCTTCCAGTGAGGGCCGATAAACTATATCTTAGATGGTACCAAACTGGCGAACCACTGAGTTGGGGTGATATCCAATACATCCGCTGATTCCGATTAAAGGTACTGCTCGGAGGTTTCTGCAGGTCAAGATGATTTTGTTACAGCAACTCCACCTGGCTGTCCACAGGATATCCTTAGCGCTGAAACTTCTAAGTACCTCTACCCAACTGTGGCTGGTAAGGTCGTCGGGTAGCTTCACCTTTTCTATACATGAGTTTACGAGATCCACCTGCTGGGCTAAGGTTTTTCGGACCATGTTCAACCTGAAGCACTTAAGGTGGCTTACAAACCATATCAGCAGAAGGTTGAGGCTTGAGCGAAGGATCCCATGGCCTTTCTTCTTGAGGAAATTCAAGTTCCAGATCTGTTCAGCCAATAGAGCTGGGATGTAAGATCTTCCCTCCAGAAATTGGGTTACCAGCTCTGCAACCCAGTAGTGAATATAGAAGGTCCCGGTAGGGAATAGTATGGTGGCGAAGGCTGTCAAGATGAAAGCGTTCACCCTTCTCCGTCTGTAAGTTTTGGGGTCCCCACACAGTATGTCCTTCCTATCCCCATTGTCCTCTCGGGCGATGAACCAGGCTTCTAAATCATCCATACGTATGCAATATCTATTACAATCTGCCAGGGCTTTGTTGACGGCTGTCTTACGGATGCCTAATAATCTACTGAAGGTACCGGCTGGCCCGGCCTCAAGGTCTGGTGCGTAGATTTGATCAGTCAGTGCTGGAGCCTATAGCAACTGGGTGTACTCCTCTAGGGTATGGGTGATCTCATGCGGCCCGATAAAGAAAGTAGCGGACTCGATTTCCCATAATTGGAGCATGGCCCGGACTAAAGGCAAATTCACCTCTATCTTTGTCAGTGAGAGGATGGAACCGATCTTTTGCTGGATGAAGGCCTGCTCCTCTAGGTTGTACAAGGTAAACCAATGGTCCAGTACCAACTTTGGGTCCAAAGGTTTGTACACCTGAATCTCTTTGCGAAGGAGACATTCGACTGCGGTGCTAGCCATCTATTACAATAAGAAATTGCTTAATTACAAACAGAACTATGAAACATTACAGGGAAATAAATTTGAACTCCATGAACAAAATAACAAACCATTACATTGTCACCAATTGTCAACCCTATGATGTTATGTATGCAAGCAGGTTGGTTCTAACTGGTTCCCGAACTCTATGGCCTCCCGCATTCTCGAAGAAATGGATCTCAAGCCATATCGAAGCATAGGGTGGGGCAGCCTAATCGGTCCCAAACAGTGAATCAACTCACCTCGCCCGAAACCTACACAATGGCTCCCCGTCTTAGGTTTCTAGGACGGTCCGAGTTCGACCGCATCTACTCACACACACATATGCATGCAAACCCCCACAAAAACTGAAAATCTAACTAATCCCCGAAACGTTAGTAACAGAATAATGATTGAAACACATTTCTTAAAGAGAAAAATTCGAAGAGATTCAGGTGGCTAGCCTACTGGCATGGGTCCCAAGTGGAGTCGCCATCCTATCGAGTCTAATTTTGAATTTTCTCATTCCTAATCCGATCTAGACTAGACCCTAAGCTCATCTAATATAGATCCTCGACTTGAGTTAGGAACTTCGTTTAATTTTTTAGAGTCGCCACCCAACTGTTGTTGTGAAATGTTGAATTAAGACTAAAGGAGCGAATTAGTCTTAATTTGGACCACTAGTCGTCGTTATTTCCCCTTCTCGTTTTTGAAAAGAGGAAAAGGGAAAACCAGAGTTTCTAAGTTCGGAGGCTAACCTATTAAAACCTTACGGTTACCACCTAATCTCCTAAAATTGTTGCTATTTAGAAATGTGTTTTCTTGTGTTTCTATTACTTTTATTATTTCAAGAAAATGATTTTTTATTTCATTTTATGGGTTGACCCGAATGGGTGCCTACGTACTTGCTATCCAGGATCAAACAAGTCGTAGTTCGCTTTTCCTGAAAACCTTAAGTGTGTTTGTGAATTTTAATTTTGAAATCTCTTTTGATTTATGTTTTTACTTATTTTGGGATTTTTCTAAAAAAATCTAAGCCTAGGCTTTGATCTGATTTTTGAAAATGATTTTTAGGGGGAAAACACCAATTTTGGATTTATTTGGAAAAAATGATTTTTCTAAGTGCTAAAACTCATTTTTATAATTTTTTAATTTTTATTTTTTTATTAATTTTTTATGATTTTTTCTTATTCTTCTACAATTTTTATAATTTTTCTGAGTTTTCATGATTTTTATAGTTTTTTATTATTTTTATGATTTTTGTTGATTTTTTATAATTTTTGAATTTTTGTTAAAAATTTTATCCTAAACTGTTATTTATTTTACTTTGAAATCTAAAATTTCATTATTACTTCTTCTAATATTTTTATTATTTATCTATATTTTTATTATTATTTATTTTTCTTTTTATTTATTTTTATTATTTTTTATTTTTTTCTACATTATTAAATCCTAAAAATCTAATTTCTACATTTTCCTACTTATGGAAATAAAACATAAACAAATAAATAACCAACAAATAAATAATCAAATAATAAATCAAATAAATAAAAATAAAATAAATAAACAAAATTCGAAAAAAATAAATAAATAATCCGGAAAATTCGACTTACCTGGATCCAGGTCGATGCGCGGGTCGGGTCGGATCGGTCGGACACGGCGGCGGAGAGGGCTCGTTCACGGCGTTCCGGCGGTCTTTTGCAATGGGTGAGGTGTCAAATCCCAGCTTCTTGAGGGTGCTGAATCCAATGGTGGCGGTGGTTTGCTCCCAGATCGTCTCCTGGTGGTGGTTCAACTCCGGTCGATGATCGTGATTTTGGTTCTCCTCCGGTGCTCTCCGATTTGCTCTCTTTTCTCACTTTCTCTCAATTGTGATCTGTGCTTTGGCTTCCTCTACTCCTCCTCTATTTGTAGGCGTTCAAAATCGAGCTGGATAAGCTCGGATTTCCGCCGATTGAAGCAAATCGGATCGACGGTTAAATAAACCAACTCCGATTCGTGCAAATCCTTTGATTTGTTGAGATTTGATTCCAATTGGATGATGTTTATCTCAATTCTGTTGAAGATCTGTTGGATTGGTGCAAAAAAAATCGGATCGAAATGGCCAAAATGCGAATTTTTTCCTCCGCCGGCGATCTCGGGCCCGAGGTAGAAGACGATCACGTGCCCGGCGCGTGCGTTTCCTCCAGCCAATCGGATGCTGCCACGTGTCCTAGATAAGTAAGAAAATGCAAAACGCGGAAACTGCTCCCCCGATTCGAACCTGCACCGAGCCCCCCCCCCCCTTCCCGAACCCTGCGCCCGAGCCCCCCCTCCCCCCCCCCCCCCCCCCCCCGCGCGGCGCCTTAACCCGTAGTCCGGACCAGTTGGGCTAACCCACTTTCCTGATTTTTCTAATTTCGCAAATTGCATATATGCAATGCGATTTTTTTATTTTTTTGTATTTTTTGAAATTTCAAAAAATTTTAAAAATTATTTATTATTTATTATTGCCATTTCTGAAATCATTTTTCAAAATTGATGTTTTTTCCTATTTATTTTTATTTTTTGAATATTTTTAATTATTTATGCTAAATTAGGGAAAAATTAGAAAAATTGGAAAAAATTAAGAATTGATTATTATCAATTATTATTCATTCCTAGGGCAAAAATGGGGTGTTTACATATGGCATTCAAACACATGATCCATCTTCCTTTCCCACTCTAAATACAACTCCAGATCATTCTTTCCCTAAAATGTTGGGATTTTTAACTTAATACTTCCCATATTATTATCACGCCTCTGGGTACTTCCTCTGTCCCTAACGTGTTGATAATCTCCAAAATCAAACTCCTCACCTTCTTCTATCCTAACTCCTCCCCTATTCGGTCTATCTACTCCTCATCTGACAGTGGTACTGCTAGACGGTTCCATACTCCTTTCTATCCTATCCATTCTTTCATGGATCTACTCAAGTTTACCCATCAAGATTCTTTTCATCTCCCCCATCAACTCCTTAAACATCGCTCTACTCTCTCCTCCATTAGTGTTCTATCCTGACATAATTCTAAAGTTATCAATAGAGTAAGATCACAAGTAAAAAAAATTATATATGTTCCTCACACCCACTCATGTATTGCTCACAATTCCACTCGTGTATATCCCTCACAAAATATGTCCTCACAACTTGCTTTTTTTATAATCCTTTGCTAAGAACTCAGATTGGAACTCCTCAACAAAAATCACTAAGTCAACACCTAATGAGCACTAGTGGTTCCAAGTCATGATGCAATGAAGAACAAGTGTGAATTCTAATAGATATGAACAAATTCTTATTACTAATTTCGGAACAAATCAAACAAGTCCCTATCATGCAAATTAAATGGACACACAAATTGCACCGAATGTATCAAGAAATATTAGTGTAATTCAGATGTACAATTTGGAAGGCAAAGATATATGTTGCGGTCCTTGAATTTTGGAATTGGAAAGTGAATTTGGCAATTGAATTGAAACTTGCCAAAACTAAATTTTCTCTCTAGGAGATTTCGGTTCTTGATGATTTTTTTTACCGAATTGATTTCTCTTTCTTTTTTTTTTTTTTTTTGGTACGTATGCCTTCCAAGATGAACTATGAATTGAACAACAATTGAATTTTCAAAGACTAACTAAACCTAGATGTTGTCGGTCTCCAAGATTTTGTGACCGAATAAGATTTATATATATATATATATACGAATTTCCATATATGAGTATGGAAAATAACAACAGACGAATAATGAAAAAGGGATAGAATTTACTTGATTCAAGAAGCCAAACCAAACGATGCATGAAACCCTAGGTATATTAAACTTAGAACCCCGACGACGCTATTTGATTCAATTACCCCGAGGATCGTCTCGAACAAGTAGTGCGTAACTAGACCCCAATCACACCTGTTGACTAAAACCTAAGTTATTAAAAAGGTTTCCAAGCAATTCGGTTAAGAATTCCTATGGAAGAGTTCTTTTGCAAAAGAACAAAAAAAAGGGTTTCCGTACTCTCACGAAAATTGTGTTTTCTCAATTCAATAATAAGATATCCTATGGCCGGCCCCTTACACGATTTATATAGAGTACATGCAATAATATGGAAAACCTAAGTTGCCAAATCTATTTGTTTCTTTATCATCATGTAACTAAGTAGGCAACTAAATAATATAAATTACAAACCAAACAAATAAAACCAAAACATAACAAATAATAAAACTGAATGTGCTTCTCCCTTTTTGGTTCAATAAAATTAATTTATTCTAAAGCCTCTAAATCATTGCATCCTTCCATGGAAACGTGAATCAAGTTGATAAGTGCTGGTTCTCCTTTAGTGTAACTTGATTCCTTAGTTTGTAGATCCATGACTAATCCTTGTAGAACTTTGTTCATCCTCTTAACTCTAGCTCGGGTCATCGGGCCTCCAATACAATGTAATGGATCATAGGATTTTGGTTCCTTCCTTTTAGATGCTAATTGATCCTCATCAACAAGACAGTCTAAGCATGGCATCATAACTTAAAGAGCAGCTCGCCAAAAGGCCAGGTCAACATATCTTGAGCAACAATTAGCTATAAAACTCCCCAAGTCAAATCAATGCCTCTTAGCCAAAGCACTGGTTACCCAGTATATTTGGGTATTTTACAAATAAGACTTACCTCGGCTTCTACTCTCATTAATGTGTAGACACCCTATTTTTATCTCCTTAGTTTTTGCTCTCTTTTTTTAAGAAGAGCCCTAATTTTGGGATGAAATTAATTTTTTAAGGCCTGAAAGTAATTAGGCCTTTTACTTGGTCCAAAAATAGGTTATATTTTATTTGAACTAAGAAATAATCAAAACCGAGCATAGCCTAACTAGTTAGGTGTGTGGGTTGAAAAGAAGAAGGTTGTGGGTTTAATCCAAAGTAAGCATGCATGCATTGTATGCACATGTGACCGCACATCTTCTTCCTCCTAGGTTCATCAAGTAGCAAGAAAAGAAAAGAAAAGAAAAGAAAAAGTCCATTCTTTTATATATATATTACCCAAATTTTCTCATTTTCTAGCAAAATTAAATCAAACAATAAATGGAAATTAAATATACACTTGGAGTACTATCCATTGCACTCCAAATTCGAATTTTATAATAAAGTGCCTTAAAAATAAACTCAAAAATCAGAAAAAATAAAATACACATTCATTATATCCAATTTGAAATTAGCTACTAGAGACTAAATTAACTTGCAAATCACAAAATAAACATATAGAATAGTCAAGTAAAACCTCTAGAACATATTTGCATCTTCAATTTCAAAAAGTTTCCATAGATTCAAGATCAAATTCGGTCAAAAATAAGAGGAAGTCAAAAAAAAAAAACCATTAATAGCAAAGATTCAATATTTCTTCAAAGCTAGAGTTTCTTGGGTACTACTCATCACTTGTTCATATAAATAGGGATCCCTAGAACTTATTTTAGGGGGGAACAAAAATTAAGAAGCTCGTATTTACAAGAACCACTCATTTTCTCACTCTAGGAATAGTAACTGTGACCACCATCACTCTCTCTTCAACTTCTCTCATTTGAGAGCAATTGAAGTGAATCAAAGCCATAGAATTATTCCCCTTCATCATTAGAGTAAAGCCCAACCATCAACTACATTCAATAACTTAGGAAGACTCTAATTTGATCAAGAATCAAAGTTTGGGTTCACAAGCTTAAAGAACGGGTTAAAGTGAAATTGACCAAGATATAAGCTTTCGATCTTGAAATTGATTGAGGGGTGTCGAGTCTATTTTTTTTTTTGAATTCCCATTCCTAATCCGATCTAAACTAAACCCTGTGCTCATCTAATCTAGATCCTCGACTTGAGTTAGGAATTTCGTTCGATTTTTGGAGTCGCCACCCAACTGTTGTTGGGAAAAAGTGAATTAAGACTAAAGGAGCGGATTAGTCTTAATTTGGACTACTAGTCGTCGTTATTTCCTCTTCTCGTTTTTGTGAGAAGAGAAAAAGGGGAAAACGAGAGTTTCTAAGTCCGGAGGCTAACCTATTAAAACCTATACGGTTACCACCTGATCTCCTAAAATTGTTCATCTTTAGAAATGTGTTTCATTGTGTTTCTGTTAATTTTTGTTATGTCTTTGAATTTATTTTAGAAAAAGGATTTTTCATTTATTTTATGGGTTGACCCGAATGGGTGCCTACGTACCTGCTACTCAGGATCAAACAAGTCGTAGTTCGCTTTTCTGAAAATCTTTAGTGCATTAGTGAATTTTAATTTTGAAATTTCTTTCGATTTATGTTCTTACCATTTTTGGGATTT
>JBBMOL010000654.1:0-100378 GCA_037954665.1 Laguncularia racemosa
AGTTGTCACCGCAAATATTGTCATTGCAAACATAGCTGCTTCAAATATCATCGCTACAAATGTTGTCAACATTGTTGCTACCATCGCGATGAAAATATCATGGCCACAATTGTAATCACTCTATGTATTGTCACTATAAATGTCCATGTCGTTACTCAAACAAAGTTGCTGCAATTACCACTACAACAAATGTTGTCGTGCAAATATTGTGACTACAAACATTGTAACCACAAATATCATTGCGGCAGTTGTCACCGCAAATATTGTCATTGCAAACATAGCTGCTACAAATATCATCGCTACAAATGTTGTCAACATTGTTGCTGCCATCGCGATGAGAATATCATGGCCACAATTTTAATCACTCTATGTATTGTCACTATAAATGTCCATGTCGTTACTCAAACAAAGTAGCTGCATCTACCACTACAAGAAATGTTGTCGTTGCAAATAATGTCACTACAAACATTGTAACCACAAATATCATTGCGGTAGTTGTCACCGCAAATATTGTCATTGCAAACATAGCTGCTTCAAATATCATCGCTACAAATGTTGTCAACATTGTTGATACCATCGCGATGAAAATATCATGGCCACAATTGTAATCACTCTATGTATTGTCACTATAAATGTCCATGTCGTTTCTCAAACAAAGTTGCTGCAATTACCACTACAACAAATGTTGTCGTTGCAAATATTGTGACTACAAACATTGTAACCACAAATATCATTGCGGCAGTTGTCACCGCAAATATTGTCATTGCAAACATAGCTGCTACGAATATCATCGCTACAAATATTGTCAACATTGTTGCTGCCATCGCCATGAAAATATCATGCCCGCAATTGTAATCACTCTATTTATTGTCACTATAAATGTCCATGTCGTTACTCAAACAAAGTAGCTGCATTACCACTACAAGAAATGTTTCGTTGCAATATAAGGTACTAACAAACATTGTAACCACAAATATCATTAGCGGGCAGTTGTCACCGCAAATATTGTCATTGCAAACATAGCTGCTACAAATATCATCGCTAAAAATGTTGTCAACATTGTTGCTACCATCGCGATGAAAATATCATGGCCACAATTGTAATCACTCTATGTATTGTCACTATAAATGTCCATGTCGTTACTCAAACAAAGTAGCTGCATCTACCACTACAAGAAATGTTGTCGTTGCAAATAAGGTCACTACAAACATTGTAACCACAAATATCATAGCGGCAGTTGTCACCGCAAATATTGTCATTGCAAACATAGCTGCTACAAATATCATCGCTACAAATGTTGTCAACATTGTTGCTGTCCATCGCGATGAAAATATCATGCCCACAATTGTAATCACTTTATGTATTGTCACTATAAATGTCGATGTCGTTACTCAAACAAAGTAGCTGCATCTACCACTACAAGAAATGTTGTCATTGCAAATAATGTCACTACAAACATTGTAACCACAAACATCATAGCGGCAGTTGTCACCGCAAATATTGTCATTGCAAACATAGCTGCTTCAAATATCATTGCAACAAATGTTGTCAACATTGTTGATACCATGACGATGAAAATATGATGGCCACAATTGTAATCACTCTATGTATTGTCACTATAAATGTCCATGTCGTTACTCAAACAAAGTAGCTGCATCTACCACTACAAGAAATGTTGTCGTAACAAATAAGGTCACTACAAACATTGTAACACAAATGTCATAGCGGTAGTTGTCACCGCAAATGTTGTCATTGCAAACATAGCTGCTACAAATATCATCGCTACAAATGTTGTCAACATTGTTGCTGCCATCGCGATGAAATTATCAAGCCCGCAATTGTAATCACTTTATGTATTGTCACTATAAATGTCGATGTCGTTACTCAAACAAAGTAGCTGCATCTACCACTACAAGAAATGTTGTCGTTGCAAAATAATGTCACTACAAACATTGTAACTAAGAAGGTCAAAGCGGCAGTTGTCACCGCAAATATTGTCATGCAAACATAGCTGCTTCAAATATCATCGCTAGAAATGTTGTCAACATTGTTGATACCATCGCGATGAAAATATCATGGCCACAATTGTAATCACTCTATGTATTGTCACTATAAATGTCCATGTCGTTTCTCAAACAAAGTTGCTGCAATTACCACTACAACAAATGTTGTCGTCAGAAATATTGTGACTACAAACATTGTAACCACAAATATCATTGCGGCAGTTGTCACCGCAAATATTGTCATTGCAAACAAGCTGCTACAAATATCATCGCTACAAATGTTGTCAACATTGTTGCTGCCATCGCGATGAGAATATCATGGCCACAATTTTAATCACTCTATGTATTGTCACTATAAATGTCCATGTCGTTACTCAAACAAAGTAGCTGCATCTACCACTACAAGAAATGTTGTCGTTGCAAATAATGTCACTACAAACATTGTAACCACAAATATCATTGCGGTAGTTGTCACCGCAAATATTGCCATTGCAAAAAAAAAAAAAAAAAAAAAAAAAAAAAAAAAAAAAAAAAAAAAAAAAAAAAAAAAAAAAAAAAAAAAAAAAAAAAAAAAAAAAAAAAAAAAAAAAAAAAAAAAAAAAAAAAAAAAAAAAAAAAAAAAAAAAAAAAAAAAAAAAAAAAAAAAAAAAAAAAAAAAAAAAAAAAAAAAAAAAAAAAAAAAAAAAAAAAAAAATGTCCATGTCGTTCTCAAACAAAGTTGCTGCATCTACCACTACAACAAAGTTGTCGTTGCAAATATTGTGACTACAAACATTGTAACCAAAATATCATTGCGGCAGTTGTCACCGCAAATATTGTCATTGCAAACATAGTGCTACAAATATCATCGCTACAAATGTTGTCAACATTGTTGCTACCATCGCGATGAAAATATCATGGCCACAATTGTAATCACTTATGTATTGTCACTATAAACGTCCATGTCGTTACTCAAACAAAGTTGCTGCATTACCACTACAAACAAATGTTGTCGTTGCAAATATTGTGACTACAAACATTGTAACCAGAAATATCATTGCGGCAGTTGTCACCGCAAATATTGTCATTGCAAACATAGCTGCTTCAAATATCATTGCAACAAATGTTGTCAACATTGTTGATACCATGACGATGAAAATATGATGGCCACAATTGTAATCACTCTATGTATTGTCACTATAAATGTCCATGTCGTTACTCAAACAAAGTAGCTGCATCTACCACTACAAGAAATGTTGTCGTAACAAATAAGGTCACTACAAACATTGTAAGCACAAATGTCATAGCGGTAGTTGTCACCGCAAATGTTGTCATTGCAAACATAGCTGCTACAAATATCATCGCTACAAATGTTGTCAACATTGTTGCTGCCATCGCGATGAAATATCATGGCCACAATTGTAATCACTTATGTATTGTCACTATAAATGTCCATGTCGTTACTCAAACAAAGTAGCTGCATCTACCACTACAAGAAATGTTGTCGTTGCAAATAATGTCACTACAAACATTGTAACAAGAAATCAATTGCGGCAGTTGTCACCGCAAATATTGTCATTGCAACATAGCTGCTTCAAATATCATCGCTAAAATGTTGTCAACATTGTTGCTACCATCGCGATGAAAATATCATGGCCACAATTGTAATCACTTATGTATTGTCACTTAAATGTCCATGTCGTTCTCAAACAAAGTTGCTGCATTACCACTACAAAAATGTTGTCGTTGCAAATATTGTGACTACAAACATTGTAACCAAAATATCATTGCGGCAGTTGTCACCGCAAATATTGTCATTGCAAACATAGCTGCTACAAATCATCGCTACAAATGTTGTCAACATTGTTGCTGCCATCGCGATGAAAATATCATGGCCACAATTTAATCACTCTATGTATTGTCACTATAATGTCCATGTCGTTACTCAAACAAAGTAGCTGCATCTACCACTACAAGAAATGTTGCGTTGCAAATTAAGTACTACAAACATTGTAACCAAAATATCATTGCGGCAGTTGTCACCGCAAATATTGCATTGCAAACATAGCTGCTTACAATATCATCGCTACAATGTTGTCAACATTGTTGATACCATCGCGATGAAAATATCATGGCCACAATTGTAATCACTCTATGTATTGTCACTTAAATGTCCATGTCGTTACTCAAACAAAGTTGCTGCAATTACCACTACAAAAATGTTGTCGTTGCAAATATTGTGACTACAAACATTGTAACCAAAATATCATTGCGGCAGTTGTCACCGCAAATATTGTCATTGCAAACATAGCTGCTTACAAATATCATCGCTACAAATGTTGTCACATTGTTGCTCCATCGCATGAAAATATCATGGCCGCAATTGTAATCACTCTATGTATTGTCACTATAAATGTCCATGTCGTTACTCAAACAAAGTAGCTGCATTACCACTACAAGAAATGTTGTCGTTGCAATTAGGTACTAAAACATTGTAACCACAAATGTCATAGCGGCAGTTGTCACCGCAAATATTGTCATTGCAAACATAGCTGCTACAAATATCATCGCTAAAATGTTGTCACATTGTTGCTACCATCGCGATGAAAATATCATGCCCAATTGTAATCACTTATGTATTGTCACTATAAATGTCGATGTCGTTACTCAAACAAAGTAGCTGCATCTACCACTACAAGAAATGTTGTCTTGCAAATAATGTCACTACAAACATTGTAACCCACAAAATCATAGCGGCAGTTGTCACCGCAAATATTGTCATTGCAAACATAGCTGCTACAAATATCATGCTACAATGTTGTCAACATTGTTGTACCATCGCGATGAAAATATCATGGCCACAATTGTAATCACTCTATGTATTGTCACTATAAATGTCCATGTCGTTACTCAAACAAAGTGCTGCATCTACCACTACAAGAAATGTTGTCGTGCAAATATGTGACTACAAACATTGTAACACAAATTCATAGCGGCAGTTGTCACCGCAAATATTGTCATTGCAAACATAGCTGCTACAAATATCATCGCTACAAATGTTGTCAACATTGTTGCTGCCATCGCGATGAAATATCATGGCCGCCACAATTGCAATCACACTATGTATTGTCACTATTAATGTCCATGTTGTTACTCAAATAAAGTAGCAGCAATTACCACTACAACAAATGTTGTCGTTGAAAATACTGTGACTACAAACATTCTAACCACAAATATCATTGCGGCAGTTGTCACCGCAAATATTGTCACTGCAAACATAGCTGCTACAAAAATCATCGCTACAAATGTTGTCAACATTGTTGCTGCCATCGCGATGAGAATATCATGGCCACAATTGTAATCACTCTATGTATTGTCACTATAAATGTCCATGTCGTTTCTAAAACAAAGTAGCTGCAATTTCCGCAACAACAAATGTTATCGTTACAAATATTTGACTATAACATTGAAAGCACAAATATCATTGCGGTAGTTGTCACCGCAAATATTGTCATTGCAAACATAGCAGCTAAAAAAAATCATCGCTACAAATGTTGTCAAAATTGTTGATGCCATCACATTGAAGATATCATGGCCACAATTGCAATCACACTATGTATTGTCACTATTAATGTCCATGTTGTTACTCAAATAAAGTAGCAGCAATTACCACTACAACAAATGTTGTCGTTGAAAATACTGTGACTACAAACATTCTAACCACAAATATCATTGCGGCAGTTGTCACCGCAAATATTGTCACTGCAAACATAGCTGCTACAAAAATCATCGCTACAAATGTTGTCAACATTGTTGCTGCCATCGCGATGAGAATATCATGGCCACAATTGTAATCACTCTATGTATTGTCACTATAAATGTCCATGTCGTTTCTAAAACAAAGTAGCTGCAATTTCCGCAACAACAAATGTTATCGTTACAAATATTATGACTATAATCATTGAAAGCACAAATATCATTGCGGTAGTTGTCACCGCAAATATTGTCATTGCAAACATAGCAGCTAAAAAAAATCATCTCTACAAATGTTGTCAACATTGTTGACGCCATCGCAATGAAAATATCATGGCCACATTTGCAATCACTCTATGTATTGTCACTATAAATGTCCATGTAGTTACTCAAACAAAGTAGCTGTAATTACCACTACAACAAATGTTGTCGTTGCAAATACTGTGACTACAAACATTGTAACCACAAATATTATTACGGCAGTTGTCACCGCAAATATTGTCATTGCAAACATAGCTGCTTCAAATGTCATCGCTACAAATGTTGTCAAAATTGTTGATGCCATCACATTGAAGATATCATGGCCACAATTGCAATCACACTATGTATTGTCACTATTAATGTCCATGTTGTTACTCAAATAAAGTAGCAGCAATTACCACTACAACAAATGTTGTCGTTGAAAATACTGTGACTACAAACATTCTAACCACAAATATCATTGCGGCAGTTGTCACCGCAAATATTGTCACTGCAAACATAGCTGCTACAAAAATCATCGCTACAAATGTTGTCAACATTGTTGCTGCCATCGCGATGAGAATATCATGGCCACAATTGTAATCACTCTATGTATTGTCACTATAAATGTCCATGTCGTTTCTCAAACAACGTTGCTGCAATTACCACTACAACAAATGTTCTCGTCAGAAATATTGTGACTACAAACATTGTAACCACAAATATCATTACGGCAGTTGTCACCGCAAATATTGTCATTGCAAACATAGCTGCTACAAAAATCATCGCTACAAATGTTGTCAAAATTGTTGATGCCATCGCAATGATAATATCATGGCCACGATTGCAATCACTCTATGTATTGTCACTGTAAATGTCCATGTGGTTAGTCCAACAAAGTAGTTGCAATTACCACTCCAACAAATGTTGTCGTTGCAAATACTGTGACTACAAACATTGTAACCACAAATATCATTGTGGCAGTTGTCACGGCAAATATTGTCTTTGCAAAAATAGCTGCTACGAATATCAGCGCTACAAATGTTGTCAACATTGTTGTTGCCATCGCCATGAAAATATCATGCCCACAATTGTAATCACTCTATGTATTGTCACTGTAAATGTCCATGTCGTTTCTCAAACAAAGTAGCTGCAATTACCACTACAACAAATGTTGTCGTTGAAAATACTACGACTACAAACATTGTAACCGCAAATATCATTACGGCAGTTGTCACCGCAAATATTGTCATTGCAGACATAGCTGCTACAAAAATCATCGCTACAAATGTTATCAAAATTGATGATGCCATCGCAATGAAAATATCATGGCCACGATTGCAATCACTCTATGTATTGTCATTATAAATGTCCACGTAGTTAGTCAAACGAAGTAGTTGCAATTACCACTACAACAAATGTCGTAGTTGCAAATACTGTGACTACAAACATTGTAACCACAAATATCATTGCGGCAGTTGTCATCTCACATATTGTCTTTGCACACATAGCTACTACGAATATCATCGCTACAAATGTTGTCAACATTGTTGCTGCCATCGCCATGAAAATATCATGCCCACAATTGTAATCACCCTATGTATTGTCACTGTAAATGTCCATGTCGTTACTCAAACAAAGTAACTGCATCTACCACTACAACAAATGTTGTCGTTGCAAATAATGTCACTACAAACATTGTAACCACAAATATCATTGCGGTAGTTGTCACCACAAATATTGTCATTGCAAACATAGCTGCATCAAATATCATCGCTACAAATGTTGTCAACATTGTTGATACCATCGCGATGAAAATATCATGGCCACAATTGTAATCACTCAATGTATTGTCACTATAAATGTCCATGTCGTTTCTCAAACAAAGTTGCTGCAATTACCACTACAACAAATATTGTCGTCAGAAATATTGTGACTACAAACATTGTAACCACAAATATCATTGCGGCAATTGTCACCGCAAATATTGTCACTGCAAACATAGTTGCTACAAAAATCATCGCTACAAATGTTGTCAACATTGTTGCTGCCATCGCGATGAGAATATCATGGCCACAATTGTAATCACTCCATGTATTGTCACTATAAATGTCCATGTCGTTTCTAAAACAAAGTGGCTGCAATTTCCGCAACAACAAATGTTGTCGTTACAAATATTGTGACTATAATCATTGAAAGCACAAATATCATTGCGGTAGTTGTCACCGCAAATATTGTCATTGCAAACATAGCAGCTAAAAAAATCATCGCTACAAATGTTGTCAACATTGTTGACGCCATCGCAATGAAAATATCATGGCCACATTTGCAATCACTCTATGTATTGTCACTATAAATGTCCATGTAGTTACTCAAACAAAGTAGCTGTAATTACCACTACAACAAATGTTGTCGTTGCAAATACTGTGACAACAAACATTGTAACCACAAATATTATTACGGCTGTTGTCACTGCAAATATTGTCATTGCAAACATAGCTGCTTCAAATGTCATCGCTACAAATGTTGTCAAAATTGTTGATGCCATCACATTGAAGATATCATGGCCACGATTGCAATCACTCTATGTATTGTCACTATTAATGTCCATGTGTTACTCAAATAAAGTAGCAGCAATTACCACTACAACAAATGTTGTCGTTGAAAATACTGTGACTACAAACATTCTAACCACAAATATCATTGCGGCAGTTGTCACCGCAAATATTGTCACTGCAAACATAGCTGCTACAAAAATCATCGCTACAAATGTTGTCAACATTGTTGCTGCCATCGCGATGAGAATATCATGGCCACAATTGTAATCACTCTATGTATTGTCACTATAAATGTCCATGTCGTTTCTAAAACAAAGTAGCTGCAATTTCCGCAACAACAAATGTTGTCGTTACAAATATTGTGACTATAATCATTGAAACCACAAATATCATTGCGGTAGTTGTCACCGCAAATATTGTCATTGTAAACATAGCAGCTACAAAAATCATCGCTACAAATGTTATCAAAATTGATGATGCCATCGCAATGAAAATATCATGGCCACGATTGCAATCACTCTATGTATTGTCACTATAAATGTCCATGTAGTTAGTCAAACGAAGTAGTTGCAATTACCACTACAACAAATGTTGTCGTTGCAAATACTGTGACTACAAACATTGTAACCACAAATATTATTACGGCAGTTGTCACCGCAAATATTGTCATTGCAAACATAGCTGCTTCAAATGTCATCGCTACAAATGTTGTCAAAATTGTTGATGCCATCACATTGAAGATATCATGGCCACGATTGCAATCACACTATGTATTGTCACTATAATGTCCATGTTGTTACTCAAAAAAGTAGCAGCAATTACCACTACAACAAATGTTGTCGTTGAAAATACTGTGACTACAAACATTCTAACCACAAATATCATTGCGGCAGTTGTCACGCAAATATTGTCACTGCAAACATAGCTGCTACAAAAATCATCGCTACAAATGTTGTCAACATTGTTGCTGCCACCGCGATGAGAATATCATGGCCACAATTGTAATCACTCTATGTATTGTCACTATAAATGTCCATGTCGTTTCTCAAACAACGTTGCTGCAATTACCACTACAACAAATGTTCTCGTCAGAAATATTGTGACTACAAACATTGTAACCACAAATATCATTACGGCAGTTGTCACCGCAAATATTGTCATTGCAAACATAGCTGCTACAAAAATCATCGCTACAAATGTTGTCAAAATTGTTGATGCCATCGCAATGATAATATCATGGCCACGATTGCAATCACTCTATGTATTGTCACTGTAAATGTCCATGTGGTTAGTCCAATAAAGTAGTTGCAATTACCTCTCCAACAAATGTTGTCGTTGCAAATACTGTGACTACAAACATTGTAACCACAAATATCATTGTGGCAGTTGTCACGGCAAATATTGTCTTTGCAAAAATAGCTGCTACGACTATCATCGCTACAAATGTTGTCAACATTGTTGCTGCCATCGCCATGAAAATATCATGCCCACAATTGTAATCACTCTATGTATTGTCACTATAAATGTCCATGTCGTTACTCAAACAAAGTAGCTACATCTACCACTACAAGAAATGTTGTCATTGCAAATAATGTCACTACAAACATTGTAACCACAAATATCATTGCGGTAGTTGTCACCGCAAATATTGTCATTGCAAACATAGCTGCTTCAAATATCATCGCTACAAATGTTGTCAACATTGTTGATACCATCGTGATGAAAATACCATGGCCACAGTTGTAATCACTCTATGTATTCTCACTATAAATGTCCATGTGGTTTCTCAAACAACGTTGCTGCAATTACCACTACAACAAATGTTCTCGTCAGAAATATTGTGACTACAAACATTGTAACCACAAATATCATTGCGGCAGTTCTCACCGCAAATATTGTCATTGCAAACATAGCTGCTACGAATATCACCGCTACAAATATTGTCAACATTGTTGCTGCCATCGCGATGAAAATATGATGCCCACAATTGTAATCACTCTATGTATTGTCACTGTAAATGTCCATGTCGTTACACAAACAAAGTAGTTGCAATTACCACTACAACAAATGTTGTCGTTGAAAATACTGGGATTACGAATATTATAACCACAAATATCATTACGGCAGTTGTCACCGCAAATATTGTCATTGCAAACATAGCTGCAACGAAAATCATCGCTACAAATGTTGTCAAAATTGTTGATGCCATCGCAATGAAAATATCGTGGCCACGATTGCAATCACTCTATGTATTGTCACTATAAATGTCCATGTAGTTAGTTAAACAAAGTAGTTGCAATTACCACTACAACAAATGTTGTCGTTGGAAATATTGTGACTACAAACATTGTAACCACGAATATTATTGTGGCATTTGTCACTGCAAATATTGTCTTTGCAAACATAGCTGCTGCGAATATCATCGCTACAAATGTTCTCAACGTTCTTGCTGCCATCGCGATGAAAATATGATGCCCACAATTGTAATGACTCTATGTATTGTCACTGTAAATGTTCATGTCGTTACTCAAATAATGTAGCTACCTCTACCACTACAAGAAATGTTGTCGTTGCAAATAATGTCACTACAAACATTGTAACCACAAATATCATTGCGGTAGTTGTCACCGCAAATATTGTCATTGTAAACATAGCTGCTTCAAATATCATCACTACAAATGTTGTCAACATTGTTGATACCATCGCGATGAAAATATCATGGCCACAATTGTAATCACTCTATGTATTGTCACTATAAATGTCCATGTCGTTTCTCAAACAACGTTGCTGCAATTACCACTATAACAAATGTTCTCGTCAGAAATATTGTGACTACAAACATTGTAACCACAAATATCATTGCGGCAGTTCTCACCGCAAATAATGTCAATGCAAACATAGCTGCTACGAATATCATCGCTACAAATATTGTCAACATTGTTGCTGCCATCGCGATGAAAATATGATGCCCACAATTGTAATCACTCTATGTATTGTCACTGTAAATGTCCATGTTGTTACTCAAACAAAGTAGCTGCAATTACCACTACAACAAATGTTGTCGTCGAAAATACTGTGACTACGAACATTGTAACCACAAATATCATTGCGGCAGTTGTCACCGTAAATATTTTTATTGCAAACATAGCTGCTATAAAAATCGTCGCTACAAATGTTATCAAAATTGTTGATGCCATCGCAATGAAAATATCATGGCCAAGATTGCAATCACTCTATGTATTGTCACTATAAATGTCCATGTCGTTTCTCAAACAAAGTTGCTGCAATTACCACTACAACAAATGTTGTCGTTGGAAATATTGTGGCTACAAACATTGTAACCACGAATATCATTGCGGCAGTTGTCACCGCAAATATTGTCTATGCAAACATAGCGGCTACGAATATCATCGCTACAAATGTTGTCAACATTGTTGCTGCCATCGCCATGAAAATATCATGCCCACAATTGTAATCACTCTATGTATTGCCACTATAAATGTCCATGTCGGTACTCAAACAAAGTAGCTGCATCTACCACTACAAGAAATGTTGTCGTTGCAAATAATGTCCCTACAAACATTGTAACCAAAAATATCATTGCGGTAGTTGTCACCGCAAATATTGTCATTGCAAACATAGCTGCTTCAAATATCATCGCTACAAATGTTGTCAACATTGTTGATACCATCGCGATGAAAATATCATGGCCACAATTGTAATCACTCTACGTATTGTCACTATAAATGTCCATGTCGTTTCACAAACAACGTTGCTGCAATTACCACTACAACAAATGTCCTCGTCAGAAATATTGTGACTACAAACATTGTAACCACAAATATCATTACGGCAGTTGTCACCGCAAATATTGTCATTGCAAACATAGCTGCTACAAAAAGCATCGCTACAAATGTTGTCAAAATTGTTGATGCCATCGCAATGAAAATATCATGGCCACGATTGCAATCACTCTATGTATTGTCACTATAAACGTCCATGTAGTTAGTCAAACAAAGTAGTTGCAATTACCACTACAACAAATGTTGTCGTTGGAAATATTGTGACTACAAACATTGTAACCACGAATATCATTGCGGCATTTGTCACTGCAAATATTGTCTTTGCAAACATAGCTGCTGCGAATATCATCGCTACAAATGTTGTCAACATTGTTGCTGCCATCGCGATGAGAATATCATGGCCACAATTGTAATCACTCTATGTATTGTCACTAGAAATGTCCATGTCGTTACTCAAACAAAGTAGCTGCATCTACCACTACAAGAAATGTTGTCATTGCAAATAATGTCGCTACAAACATTGTAACCACAAATATCATTACGGTAGTTGTCACCGCAAATATTTTCATTGCAAACATAGCTGCTTCAAATATCATCGCTACAAATGTTGTCAACATTGTTGATACCTTCGTGATGAAAATATCATGGCCACAATTGTAATCACTCTATGTATTGTCACTATAAATGTCCATGTCGTTTCTCAAACAACGTTGCTGCAATTACCACTATAACAAATGTTCTCGTTAGAAATATTGTGACTACAAACATTGTAACCACAAATATCATTGCGGCAGTTCTCACCGCAAATAATGTCAATGCAAACATAGCTGCTACGAATATCATCGCTACAAATATTGTCAACATTGTTGCTGCCATCGCGATGAAAATATGATGCCCACAATTGTAATCACTCTATGTATTGTCACTGTAAATGTCCATGTTGTTACTCAAACAAAGTAGCTGCAATTACCACTACAACAAATGTTGTCGTTGAAAATACTGTGACTACGAACATTGTAACCACAAATATCATTGCGGTAGTTGTCACCGCAAATATTGTCATTGCAAACATAGCTGCTATAAAAATCGTCGCTACAAATGTTATGAAAATTGTTGATGCCATCGCAATGAAAATATCATGGCCAAGATTGCAATCACTCTATGTATTGTCACTATAAATGTCCATGTCGTTTCACAAACAAAGTAGCTGCAATTTCCACAACAACAAATGTTGTCGTTGCAAATATTGTGACTACAAACATTCAAACCACAAATATCATTGCGGTAGTTGTCATCGCAAATATTGTCATTGCAAACATAGCAGCTATAAAAAATCATCGCTACAAATGTTGTCAACAATGTTGCTGCCATCGCCATGGAAATATCATGCCCACAATTGTAATCACTCTCTGTATTGTCACTGTAAATGTCCATGTCATTACTCAAACAAAGTAGCTGCATCTACCACTACAAGAAATGTTGTCGTTGCAAATAATGTCATTACAAACATTGTAACCACAAATATCATTGCGGTAGTTGTCACCGCAAATATTGTCATTGCAAACATAGCTGCTTCAAATATCATCGCTACAAATGTTGTCAACATTGTTGATACCATCGCGATGAAAATATCATGGCCACAATTGTAATCACTCTAAGTATTGTGACTATAAATGTCCAAGTCGTTTCTCAAACAAAGTTGCTGCAGTTACCACTACAACAAATATTGTCGTCAGAAATATTGTGACTACAAACATTGTAACCACAAATATCATTACGACAGTTGTCACCGCAAATATTGTCATTGCAAACATTGCTGCTATAAAAATCCGCTACAAATGTTTCAAAATTGTTGATGCCATCGCAATGAAAATATCATGGCCAAGAGTGCAATCACTCTATGTATTGTCACTGTAAATGTCCATGTGGTTTGCACAACAAAGTAGTTGCAATTACTCCCAACAAATGTTGTCGTTGCAAATATTGTGACTACAAACATTTAACCACAAATATCATTGCGTAGTTGTCACCGCAAATATTGTCATTGCAAACATAGCTGCTTAGAAATCATCGCTACAAATGTTGTCAACAATGTTGCTGCCATCGCCATGGAAATATCATGCCCACAATTGTAATCACTCTTGTATGTCACTGTAAATGTCCATGTCGTTACTCAAACAAAGTGCTGCATCTACCACTACAAGAAATGTTGTCGTTGCAAATAATGTCATACAAACATTGTAACCACAAATATCATTGCGGTAGTTTTCACCGCTAAATATTGTCGTTGCAATCATATTGCTTCAAATATCATCGCTACAAATGTTGTCAAATTGTTGATGACCATCGCAATGAAAATATCATGGCCACAAGTTGTAATCACTCTATGTATTGTCACTAAAATGTCCATGTCGTTAGTCAACAAATTTGCTGCAATTACCCCACAAAAAATGTTGTCGTTGAAATATGTGACTACAAACATTGTAACCACAAATATCATTGCGTAGTTGTCACCGCAAATATTGTCTTTGCAAACATAGCTGCTCACGAATATCATCGCTACAAATGTTGTCAACATGTTTGCTCCATCGCATGGAAATATCATGCCCACAATTGTAATCACCTATGTATTGTCACTCAAATGTCCATGTCATTACTCAAACAAAGTAGCTGCATCTACCACTACAAGAAATGTTGTCGTTGCAAATAATGTCATACAAACATTGTAACCACAAATATCATTGCGGTAGTTGTCACCGCAAATATTGTCATTGCAAATCATAGTTGCTTCAAATATCATCGCTACAAATGTTGTCAACATTGTTGATACCATCGCGATGAAAATATCATGGCCACAATTGTAATCACTCTATGTATTGTGACTACAAATGTCCAATGTCGTTTCCCTCAAACAAAGTTGCTGCAGTTACCACTCACAACAATGTTGTCGTGAAATATTGTGACTACAAACATTGTAACCACAAATATCATTGCGGCAGTTGTCACCGCAAATATTGTCTTTGCAAACAATGCCACAAATAGCATCGCTACAAATGTTGTCAAATATGTTGATGCCATCCGTGAAAAAATATCATGCCACGAGTGCAATCACTCTATGTATTGTCACTTAAATGTCCATGTTCATTCCAAACAAAGTAGTTGCAATTACCCTCAACAGAATGTTGTCGTTGCAAATAATGTGACTACAAACATTGTAACCACAAATATCATTGCGGATAGTTGTCACCGCAAATATTGTCATTGCAAACATAGCTGCTACAATATCATCGCTACAAATGTTGTCAACAATGTTGCTTCCATCGCGATGGAAAATATCATGCCCACAATTGTAATCACTCTATGTATTGTGACTATAAATGTCCAATGTCGTTACTCAAACAAAGTAGCTGCAATTACCACTACAAAAATTTGTCGTCAAAATACTAATTGTAACCACAAATATCATTGCGAGTTGTCACCGCAAATATTGTCATTGCAACATTGTGCTCAAAAATCATCGCTACAAATGTTGTCAAAATTGTTGATGCCATCGCAATGAAAATATCATGCCACGATGCAATCACTCTATGTATTGTCACTGTAAATGTCCATGTGGTTAGTCCAACAAAGTAGTTGCAATTACCACTCACAACAAATGTTGTCGTTGCAAATACTGTGACTACAAACATTGTAACCACAAATATCATTGCGCAGTTGTCACCGCAAATATTGTCTTTGCAAACATAGCTGCTACGAATATCATCGCTACAAATGTTGTCAACAATGTTGCTGCCATCGCCATGGAAATATCATGCCCACAATTGTAATCACTCTATGTATTCACTGTAAATGTCCATGTCGTTACTCAAACAAAGTAGCTGCATCTACCACTACAAGAAATGTTGTCGTTGCAAATAATGTCACTACAAACATTGTAACCACAAATATCATTGCGGTAGTTGTCACCGCAAATATTGTCGTTGCAATCATAGTTGCTTCAAATATCATCGCTACAAATGTTGTCAACATTGTAGATACCATCGCGATGAAAATATCATGGCCACAATTGTAATCACTCTATGTATTGTCACTACAAATGTCCATGTCGTTCCTCAAACAAAGTTGCTGCAATTACCACCACAACAAATGTTGTCGTTGGAAATATTGTGACTACAAACATTGTAACCACAAATATCATTGCGGCAGTTGTCACCGCAAATATTGTCTTTGCAAACATAGCTGCCACAAATATCATCGCTACAAATGTTGTCAACAATGTTGCTGCCATCACGTTGAAAATATCATGCCCACAATTGTAATCACTCTATGTATTGTCACTGTAAATGTCCATGTCGTTACTCAAACAAAGTAGCTGCATCTACCACTACAAGAAATGTTGTCGTTGCAAATAATGTCACTACAAACATTGTAACCACAAATATCATTGCGGTAGTTGTCACCGTAAATATTTTCATTGCAAACATAGCTGCTTCAAATATCGTCGCTACAAATGTTGTCAACATTGTTGATACCATCGCGATGAAAATATCATGGCCACAATTGTAATCACTCTATGTATTGTCACTATAAATGTCCATGTCGTTTCTCAAACAAAGTTGCAGCAATTACCACTACAACAAATGTTGTCGTAAGAAATATTGTGACTACAAACATTGCAACCTCAAATATCATTGCGGCAGTTGTCACCGCAAATATTGTCATTGCATACATAGCTGCTACAAATATCATCGCTACAAATGTTGTCAACATTCTTGCTGCCATCGCGATGAGAATATCATGGCCACAATTGTAATCACTCTATGTATTGTCACTATAAATGTCCATGTCGTTACTCAAACAAAGTAGCTGCATCTACCACTACAAGAAATGTTGTCATTGCAAATAATGTCGCTACAAACATTGTAACCACAAATATCATTGCGGTAGTTGTGACCGCAAATATTGTCATTGCAAACATAGCTGCTTCAAATATTGTCGCTACAAATGTTGTCAACATTGTTGATATCATCGTGATGAAAATATCATGGCCACAATTGTAATCACTCTATGTATTGTCACTATAAATGTCCATGTCGTTTCTCAAACAACGTTGCTGCAATTACCACTATAACAAATGTTCTCGACAGAAATATTGTGACTACAAACATTGTAACCACAAATATCATTGCGGCAGTTCTCACCGCAAATAATGTCATTGCAAACAATGCTGCTACGAATATCATCGCTACAAATATTGTCAACATTGTTGCTGCCATCGCGATGAAAATATGATGCCCACAATTGTAATCACTCTATGTATTGTCACTGTAAATGTCCATGTTGTTACTCAAACAAAGTAGCTGCAATTACCACTACAACAAATGTTGTCGTTGAAAATACTGTGACTACGAACATTGTAACCACAAATATCATTGCGGCAGTTGTCACCGCAGATATTGTCATTGCAAACATAGCTGCTATAAAAATCGTCGCTTCAAATGTTGTCAAAATTGTTGATGCCGTCGCAACGAAAATATCCTGGCCAAGATTGCAATCACTCTATGTATTGTCACTATAATGTCCATGTCGTTTCACAAACAAGTAGTTGCAATTACCACTACAACAAATGTTGTCGTTGCAAATACTGTGACTACAAACATTGTAACCACAAATATCATTGCGGCAGTTGTCACCGCAAATATTGTCATTGCAAACATAGCTGCTACAAATATCATCGCTACAAAATGTTGTCAACATTGTTGCTGCCATCGCATGAAAATATCATGCCCACAATTGTAATCACTCTATGTATTGTCACTATAAATGTCCATGTGTTACTCAAACAAAGTAGCTGCATCTACCACTAAAGAAATGTTGTTGTTGCAAATATTGTGACAACAAACATTGTAAACACAAGTATCATTGCGGCAGTTTTCACCGCAAATATTGTCATTGCAAACATAGCTGCTACAAAAATCATCGCTACAAATGTTGTCAACATTGTTGATGCCATCGCGATGAAAATATCATGGCCACAATTGTAATCACTCTATGTATTGTCACTATAAATGTCCATGTCGTTTCTCGAATGAAGTTGCTACAATTACCGCTACAACAAATGTTGTCGTTGCAAATATTGTGACTACAAACATTGTAACCACAAATATCATTGCGGCAGTTGTCACCGCAAATATTGTCATTGCAAACATAGCTGCTACAAATATCATCGCTACAAATGTTGTCAACGTTGTTGCTGTCATCGCGATGAAAATATCATGGCCACGATTGTAACCACTCTCTGTATTGTCACTATAAATGTCTATGTAGTTACTCAAACAAAGTAGATGCAATCACCACTACTCCAAATGTTGTTGTTGCAAATATTGTGACAACAAACATTGTAACCACAAGTATCATTGCGGCAGTTTTCACCGCAAATATTGTCAATGCAAACATAGCATCTACAAAAATCATCGCTACAAATGTTGTCAACATTGTTGATGCCATCGCGATGAAAATATCATGGCCCCAATTGTAATCACTCTATGTATTGTCACTATAGATGTCCATGTCGTTTCTCAAACAAAGATGCTGCAATTACCACTACAACAATTGTTGCCGTTGCAAATATTGTGACTACAAACATTGTAACAACAAATATCATTGCGGCAGTTGTCACCGCAAATATTGCCATTGCAAACATAGCTGCTACAAATATCATCGCAACAAATGCTGTCAACATTGTTGCTGCCATTGCGATGAAAATATCGTGCCCACAATTGTAATCACTCTATGTATTGGCACTATAAATGTCCATGTCGTTTCTCAAACAAAGTTGCTGCAATTACCACTACAACAAATGTTGTCGTTGCAAATATTGTGACTACAAACATTGTAACCACAAATATCATTGTAGCAGATGTCACCGCAAATATTGTCATTGCAAACATAGCTACTTCAAATCTCATTGCTACAAATGTTGTCAACATTGTTGATACCATCGCGATGTAAATATCATGGCCACAATTGTAATCACTCTATGTATTGTTGCCATAAATGTCCATGCCGTTACTCAAATAAAGTTGCTGGAATTACCACTACAACAAATGTTGTCGTTGCAAATATTGTGACTACAAACATTGTAACCACAAATATCATTGTGGCAGTTGTCACCGCACATATTGTCTTTGCAAACATGGCTGCTAGAAATATCATCGCTGCAAATGTTGTCAACACTGTTGCTGCCATCGCGATGAAAATATCATGCCCACAATTGTAATCACTCCATGTATTGTCACTTTAAATGTCCATGCCATTACTCAAACAAAGTAGCTACATCTACCAGTACAAGAAATGCTGTCATTGCAAATAATGTCACTACAATCATTGTAACCACAAATATCATTGCGGTAGTTGTCACCGCAAATATTGTCATTGCAAACATAGCTACTTCAAATATCATCGCTACAAATGTTGTCAACATTGTTGATGCCATCGCGATGAAAATATCATGGCCACAATTGTAATCACTCTATGTATTGTCAATAGAAATGTCCATGTCGTTTCTCAAACAAAGTTGCTGCAATTACCACTACAGCAAATGTTCTCGTTGCAAATATTATGACTACCAACATTGTAACCACAAATATGATTGCGGCAGTTGTCACCGCAAATATTGTCATTGCAAACATAGCTGCTACGAATATCATCGCTACAAATATTGTCAACATTGTTGCTGCCATCGCCATGAAAATATCATGCCCACAATTGTTATCACTCTATTTATTGTCACTATAATTGTCCATGTCCTTACGCAAAGAATGTAGCTGCATCAACAACTACAAGAAATGTTGTCGTTGCAATTAAGTTCACTACAAACATTGTAACCACTAATGTCATAACGGCAGTTGTCACCGCAAATATTGTCATTGCAAACATAGCTGCTACAAATATCCTCGCTAGAAATGTTGTCAACATTGTTGCTGCCATCGCGATGAAAATATCATGCCCACAATTGTAATCACTTTATGTATTGTCACTATAAATGTCGATGTCGTTACTCAAACAAAGTAGCTGCATCTACCACTGCAAGAAATGTTGTCATTGCAAATAATGTCACAACAAACATTGTAACCACAAATATCATAGCGGCAGTTGTCACCGCAAATATTGTCATTGCAAACATAGCTGCTTCAAATATCATTGCTACAAATGTTGTCAACATTGTTGATACCATCGCGATGAAAATATCATGGCCACAATTGTAATCACACCATGTATTATCACTATAAATGTCTATGTAGTTACTCAAACAAAGTTGCTGGAATTACCACTACAACAAATGTTGTCGTTGCAAATATTGTGACTACAAACATTGTAACAACAAATATCATTGCGGCAGTTGTCACCGCAAATGTTGCCATTGCAAACATAGCTGCTACAAATATCATCGCTACAAATGCTGTCAACGTTGTTGTTACCATCGCGATGAAAATATCATGGCCACAATTGTAATCACTCCATGTATTGTCACTATAAATGTCTATGTAGTTACTCAAACAAAGTAGATGCAATCACCACTACTCCAAATGTTGTTGTTGCAAATATTGTGACAACAAACATTGTAACCACAAGTATCATTGCCGCAGTTTTCACCGCAAATATTATCATTGCAAACATAGCTGCTTCAAATATCATTGCTACAAATTTTGTCAACATTTTTGATACCATCACGATGAAAATATCATGGCCACAAATGTAATCACTCTATGTATTGTCACTGTAAATGTCCATGTCGTTACTCAAATAAAGTTGCTAGAACTACCACTACAATAAATGTTGACAATGCAAAAATTGTGACTACAAACATTGTAAGCACAACTATCATTGCGGCAGTTGTCACCGCAAATATTGTCTTTGCAAACATAGCAGCTACGAATATCATCGCTACAAATATTGTCAACATTGTTGCTGCCATCGCCATGAAAATATCATGCCCACAATTGTTATCACTCTATTTATTGTCACTATAATTGTCGATGTCGTTACTTAAACAAAGTAACTGCATCTACCACTGCAAGAAATGTTGTCATTGCAAATAATGTCACAACAAACATTGTAACCACAAATATCATAGCGGCAGTTGTCACCGCAAATATTGTCATTGCAACCATAGCTGCTTCAAATATCATTGCTACAAATGTTGTCAACATCGTTGATACCATCGCGATGAAAATATCATGGCCACAATTGTAATCACTCTATGTATTGTCACTGTAAATGTCCATGTCGTTACTCAAAGAAAGTTGCTGGAATTACCACTACAACAAATGTTGTCGTTGCAAATATTGTGACTACAAACATTGTAACCACAAATATCATTGCGGTAGTTGTCACCGCAAATATTGTCATTGCAAACATAGCTGCATCAAATATCTTTGCTGCAATTGTTGTCAACATTGTGGATACCATCGCGATGAAAATATCATGGCCACAATTGTAATCACTCTATGTATTGTCACTGTAAGTGTCCATGTCGTTACTCAAACAAAGTTGCTAGAACTACAACTACAACAAATGTTGACATTGCAAATATTGTGACTACAAACATTGTAAGCACAACTATCATTGCGGCAGTTGTCACCGCAAATATTGTCTTTGCAAACATAGCTGCTACAAATATCATCGCTACAAATGTTGTCAACATTGTTGCTGCCATCGCGATGAAAATATCATGCCCACAATTGTAATCACTCAATGTATTGTCACTATAAATGTCCATGTCGTTTCTCAAACAAAGTTGCTGCAATTACCACTACAACAAATGTTGTCATTGGAAATATTTTGACTACAAACATTGTAACCGCAAATATCATTGCGGTAGTTGTCACCGCAAATATTTTCATTGCAAACATAGCTGCTTCAAATATCATTGCTACAAATGTTGTCAACATTGTTGATACCATCGCGATGAAAATATCATGGCCACAATTGTAATCACTCTATGTATTGTCACTGTAAATGTCCATGTCGTTACTCAAACAAAGTAGCTGCATCTACCACTACAAGAAATGTTGTCGTTGCAAATAATGTCATTACAAACATTGTAACAACAAATGTCATTGCGGTAGTTGTCACCGCAAATACTGTCATTGCAAACATAGCTGCTTCAAATATCATCGCTACAAATGTTGTCAACATTGTTGATGCCAGCGGGATGAAAATATCAATGCCACAATTGTAATCACTCTATGTATTGTCAATATAAATGTCCATGTCGTTTCTCAAACAAAGTTGCTGCAATTACCACTACAATTAATGTTCTCGCTGCAAATATTGTGACTACAAACATTGTAACAACAAATATCAATGCGGCGGTTGTCACCGCAAATATTGCCATTGCAAACATAGCTGCTACAAATATCATCCCTACAAATGCTGTCAACGTTGTTGCTGCCATCGCGATGAAAATATCAAGGCCACAATTGTAATCACTCTATGTATTGTCACTATAAATGTCCATGTCGTTTCTCAAACAAAGTTGCTGCAATTACCACTACAACAAATGTTCTCGTTGCAAATATTGTGACTACAAACATTGTAACCATAAATATCATTGCGGCAGTTGTCACCGCAAATATTGTCATTGCAAACATAGCTGCAACGAATATCATCGCTACAAATATTGTCAACATTGTTGCTGCCATCGCCATGAAAATATCATGCCCACAATTGTAATCACTCTATGTATTGTCACCATAAATGTCCATGTCGTTTCTCAAACAAAGTTGCTGCAATTACCACTACAACAAATGTTATCGTTGCAAATATTGTGACTTCAAACATTGTAACCACAAATATCATTGCGGCAGTTGTCACCGCAAATATTGTCATTGCAAACATAGCAGCTACAAATGTTGTCAACGTTGTTGCTGCCATCGCGATGAAAATATCATGGCCCCAATTGTAATCACTCTATGTATTGTCGCTATAAATGTCTATGTAGTTAGTCAAACAAAGTAGATGCAACCACCATTACTCCAAATGTTGTTGTTGAAAATATTGTGACTACAAACATTGTAACCACAAGTATGATTGTGGCAGTTTTCACCGCAAATATTGTCATTGCAAACATAGCTGCTACAAAAATCATCGCTACAAATGTTGTCAACAATTTTGATGCCATCGCGATGAAAATATCCTGGCCACAATTGTAATCTCTGTATGTATTGTCACTAGAAATGTCCATGTTGTTTCTCAAACAAAGTTGCTGCAATTACCACTACAACAAATGTTATCGTTGCAAATATTGTGACTATAAACATTGTAACCACAAATATCATTACGGCAGTTGTCACCACAAATATTGTGATTGCAAACATAGCTGCTACGAATATCATCGCTACAGATATTGTCATCATTGTTGCTGCCATCGTTGTGAAAATATCATGCCCACAATTGTAATCACTCTTTTTATTGTCGCTATAATTGTCCATGTCGTTACACAAAGAAAGTAGCTGCATCTACCAGTACAAGAAATATTGTCGTTGCAAATTAGGTCACTACAAACATTGTAACCACAAATGTCTTACCGGCAGTTGTCACCGCAAATATTGTCATTGCAAACATAGCTGCTACAAATATCATCGCTAGAAATGTTGTCAACATTGTTGCTGCCATCGCGATGAAAATATCATGCCCACAATTGTAATCACTTTATGCATTGTCACTATAAATGTCGATGTCGTTACTCAAACAAAGTAGCTGCATCTACCACTACAAGAAATGTTGTCATTGCAAATAATGTCACAACAAACATTGTAACGACAAATATCATAGCGGCAGTTGTCACCGCAAATATTGCCATTGCAAACATAGCTGCTTCAAATATCATTGCTACAAATGTTGTCAACATTGTTGATACCATCGCGATGAAAATATCATGGCCACAATTGTAATCACTCTATGTATTGTCACTGTAACTGTCCATGTCGTTACTCAAACAAAGTTGCTGGAAATACCACTACAACAAATGTTGTCGTCGCAAATATTGTGACTACAAACATTGTAACAACAAATATCGTTACGGCAGTTGTCACTGCAAATATTGCCATTGCAAACATAGCTGCTACAAATATCATCGCTACAAATGCTGTCAACGTTGTTGCTGCCATCGCGATGAAAATATCATGGCCACAATTGTAATCACTCCATGTATTGTCACTATAAATGTCTATGTAGTTACTCAAACAAAGTAGATGCAATCACCACTACTCCAAATGTTGTTGTTGCAAATATTGTGACAACAAACATTGTAACCACAAGTATCATTGCGGCAGTTTTCACCGCAAATATTGTCATTGCAAACAGAGCTGCGACAAAAATCATCGCTACAAATGTTGTCAACATTGTTGCTGCCATCGCGATGAAAATATCATGGCTACAATTGTAATCACTCTATGTGTTGTCACTATAAATGTTCATGTCGTTTCTCAAACAAAGTTGCTGCAATTACCACTACAACAAATGTTATCGTTGCAAATATTGTGACTACAAACATTGTAACCACAAATATTCTCATTGCAAACATAGCAGCTACAATTGTTGTCAACGTTGTCGCTGCCATCGCGATGAAAATATCATGGCCACAATTGTAATCACTCTATGTATTGTCTCTTTAAATGTCCATGTCGTTTCTCAAACAAAGTTGCTGCAATTACCACTACAACAAATGTTATCGTTGCAAATATTGTGACTACAAACATTGTAACCACAAATATTGTCATTGCAAACATAGCAGCTACAATTGTTGTCAACGTTGATGCTGCCATCGCGATGAAAATATCATGGCCACAATTGTAATCACTCTATGTATCGTCGCTATAAATGTCTATGTAGTTAGTCAAACAAAGTAGATGCAACCACCATTACTCCAAATGTTGTTGTTGCAAATACTAAGACTACAAACATTGTAACCACAAGTATCATTGCAGCAGTTTTCACCGCAAATATTGTCATTGCAAACATAGCTACTACAAAAATCATCGCTACAAATTTTGTCAACAATTTTGATGCCATCGCGATGAAAATATCATGGCCACAATTGTAATCACTCTATGTATTGTCACTAGAAATGTCCATGTTGTTTCTCAAACAAAGTTGCTGCAATTACCACTACAACAAATGTTATCGTTGCAAATATTGTGACTACAAACTTTGTAACCACAAATATCATTACGGCAGTTGTCACCACAAATATTGTGATTGCAAACATAGCTGCTACGAACATCATCGCTACAGATATTGTCATCATTGTTGCTGCCATCGTTGTGAAAATATCATGCCCACAATTGTAATCACTCTTTTTATTGTCGCTATAATTGTCCATGTCGTTACACAAAGAAAGTAGCTGCATCTACCAGTACAAGAAATGTTGTCGTTGCAAATAAGGTCACTACAAACATTGTAACCACAAATGTCTTACCGGCAGTTGTCACCACAAATATTGTCATTGCAAACATAGCTGCTACAAATATCATCGCTAGAAATGTTGTCAACATTGTTGCTGCCATCGCGATGAAAATATCATGCCCACAATTGTAATCACTTTATGCATTGTCACTATAAATGTCGATGTCGTTACTCAAACAAAGTAGCTGCATCTACCACTACAAGAAATGTTGTCATTGCAAATAATGTCACAACAAACATTGTAACGACAAATATCATAGCGGCAGTTGTCACCGCAAATATTGTCATTGCAAACATAGCTGCTTCAAATATCATTGCTACAAATGTTGTCAACATTGTTGATACCATCGCGATGAAAATATCATGGCCACAATTGTAATCACTCTATGTATTGTCACTGTAAATGTCCATGTCGTTACTCAAACAAAGTTGCTGGAATTACCACTACAAAAAATGTTGTCGTCGCAAATATTGTGACTACAAACATTGTAACAACAAATATCGTTGCGGCAGTTGTCACCGCAAATATTGCCATTGCAAACATAGCTGCTACAAATATCATCGCCACAAATGCTGTCAACGTTGTTGCTGCCATCGCGATGAAAATATCATGGCCACAATTGTAATCACTCCATGTATTGTCACTATAAATGTCTATGTAGTTACTCAAACAAAGTAGATGCAATCACCACTACTCCAAATGTTGTTGTTGCAAATATTGTGACAACAAACATTGTAACCACAAGTATCATTGCGGCAGTTTTCACCGCAAATATTGTCATTGCAAACATAGCTGCTACAAAAATCATCGCTACAAATGTTGTCAACATTGTTGCTGCTATCGCGATGAAAATATCATGGCCACAATTGTAATCACTCTATGTGTTGTCACTATAAATGTCCATGTCGTTTCTCAAACAAAGTTGCTGCAATTACCACTACAACAAATGTTATCGTTGCAAATATTGTGACTACAAACATTGTAACCACAAATATCATTACGGCAGTTGTCACCGCAAATATTGTCATTGCAAACATAGCAGCTACAATTGTTGTCAACGTTGTTGCTGCCATCGCGATGAAAATATCATGGCCACAATTGTAATCACTCTATGTATTGTCGCTATAAATGTCTATGTAGTTAGTCAAACAAAGTAGATGCAACCACCATTACTCCAAATGTTGTTGTTGCAAATATTGTGACAACAAACATTGTAACCACAAGTATCATTGCGGCAGTTTTCACCGCAAATATTGTCATTGCAAACATAGCTGCTACAAAAATCATCGCTACAAATGTTGTCAACATTGTTGCTGCTATCGCGATGAAAATATCATGGCCACAATTGTAATCACTCTATGTGTTGTCACTATAAATGTCCATGTCGTTTCTCAAACAAAGTTGCTGCAATTACCACTACAACAAATGTTATCGTTGCAAATATTGTGACTACAAACATTGTAACCACAAATATCATTACGGCAGTTGTCACCGCAAATATTGTCATTGCAAACATAGCAGCTACAATTGTTGTCAACGTTGTTGCTGCCATCGCGATGAAAATATCATGGCCACAATTGTAATCACTCTATGTATTGTCGCTATAAATGTCTATGTAGTTAGTCAAACAAAGTAGATGCAACCACCATTACTCCAAATGTTGTTGTTGCAAATATTGTGACAACAAACATTGTAACCACAAGTATCATTGCGGCAGTTTTCACCGCAAATATTGTCATTGCAAACATAGCTGCTACAAAAATCATCGCTACAAATGTTGTCAACATTGTTGCTGCTATCGCGATGAAAATATCATGGCCACAATTGTAATCACTCTATGTGTTGTCACTATAAATGTCCATGTCGTTTCTCAAACAAAGTTGCTGCAATTACCACTACAACAAATGTTATCGTTGCAAATATTGTGACTACAAACATTGTAACCACAAATATCATTACGGCAGTTGTCACCGCAAATATTGTCATTGCAAACATCACAGCTACAATTGTTGTCAACGTTGTTGCTGCCATCGCGATGAAAATATCATGGCCACAATTGTAATCACTCTATGTATTGTCGCTATAAATGTCTATGTAGTTAGTCAAACAAAGTAGATGCAACCACCATTACTCCAAATGTTGTTGTTGCAAATATTGTGACTACAAACATTGTAACCACAAGTATCATTGCGGCAGTTTTCACCGCAAATATTGTCATTGTAAGCATAGCTGCTACAAAAATCATCGCTACAACTGTTGTCAACAATTTTGATGCCATCGCAATGAAAATATCATGGCCACAATTGTAATCACTCTATGTATTGTCACTAGAAATGTCCATGTTGTTTCTCAAACAAAGTTGCTGCAATTACCACTACAACAAATGTTCTCGTTGCAAATTTTGTGACTACAAACATTGTAACCACAAATATCATTGCGGCAGTTGTCACCGCAAATATTGTCATTGCAAACATAGCTGCTACGAATATCATCGCTACAAATATTGTCAACATTGTTGCTGCCATCGCCATGAAAATATCATGCCCACAATTGTAATCACTCTATTTATTGTTACTATAATTGTCCATGTCGTTACACAAACAAAGTAGTTGCATCTACCACTACAAGAAATGTTGTCGTTGCAAATTACAGATCAAAATATACGCCGTAAATATTGTCATTGCAAACATAGCAGCTACAAATATCATCGCTACAAATGTTGTCAAGGTTGTTGCTGCCATCGCAATGAAAATATCATGGCCACAATTGTAATCACTCTATGTATTGTCACTACAAATGTCTATGTAGTTACTCAAACAAAGTAGATGCAACCACCACTACTCCAAATGTTGTTGTTGCAAATATTGTGACTACAAACATTGTAACCACAAGTATCATTGCGGCAGTTTTAACCGCAAATATTGTCATTGCAAACAGAGCTGCTACAAAAATCATCGCTACAAATGTTGTCAACATTGTTGATGCCATCGCGATGAAAATATCATGGCCACAATTGTAATCACTCTACGTATTGTCACTATAAATGTTCATGTCGTTTCTCAAACAAAGTTGCTGCAATTACCACTACAACAAATGTTGTCGTTGGAAATATTTTGACTACAAACATTGTAACCGCAAATATCATTGTGGTAGTTGTCACCGCAAATATTTTCATTGCAAACATAGCTGCTTCAAGTATCATTGCTACAAATGTGGTCAACATTGTTGATACCATCGCGATGAAAATATCATGCTCCCAATTGTAATCACTCTATGTATTGTCACTGTAATTGTCCATGTCGTTACTCAAACAAAGTAGCTGCATCTACCACTACAACAAATGTTGTCGTTGCAAATGTTGTGACTACAAACATTGCAACCACAAATATCATTGCGGCAGTTGTCACCGCAAATATTGTCTTTCCAAACATAGCGGCTACAAATATCATCGCTACAAATGTTGTCAACATTGTTGCTGCCATCGCGATGTAAATATCATGCCCACAATTGTAATTACTCTATATATTGTCACTATAAATGTCCGTGTCGTTACTCAAACAAAGTAGCTGCATCTACCACTACAAGAAATGTTGTCGTTGCAAATAATGTCACTACAAACATTGTAACCACAAATGTCATTGCGGTGGTTGTCACCGCAAATACTGTCATTGCAAACATAGTTGCTTCAAATATCATCACTACAAATGTTGTCAACATTGTTGATGCCAGCGGGATGAAAATATCAAGGCCACAATTGTAATCACTCTATGTATTGTCACTATATTCATGCGGTTCACCGCATATTCTTGAATGGTAATCATGCTACAAGTCAATTGTCCTCGCTGAAATGACAATTGATCACTTTTTAATGTCCTGTCGTACCAACAAAGTAGCCTCACTAAAAAGTTGTCGTTGCAATAAGTCACTACGCGTAATGTCTTGCAAATAGCCTACAAATCATCGTAATTTGCATTGTGTGCCCGATGAATATCATGCCACAATAATATTATGTATTGTCCTAGTCGTCTAAACAAGTATGCACACCTACCAAATGTTGTTAATATGTATCAAATTAACCACAATCATTGCGCATTACCAAATATGTCATAAAGCTACAATCATGTAAATTGTCACATTGTGGCTGGATGAAAATCGCAATGTATTTATTCACTTAAGTCAGTGTCCAACAAAGTGTGCTACATACAAATGTTGTCGTGAATATTACAAATTAACAATCATGGGATTGTCACGCAAAATTCATTGCAACAAGCCTCAATTCATGAATGCAATTTCCATCGCATGAATCATGCCCAATTGTAACATTATATTTCACTATGTCCAGTCTTCAAAAAGTGTACACTACCAAATTTGTTAAATATTGATCAATGTAACATATTGCGATTCACGCATATTCATTGAAAATAGGCATTGCTACATTGTCAATGTTGCACGCAGAAATTCTCCACAATGTAATCATATTATTTCCTAATGCCATGTCGTTACCAAAAAGTGCTGATACTACAAATTTGCGTTGCATTACTACAAATGACCAATGTAGGCATGTCACGCATATTTCTGCAACAAGCTGTCAATCATCGCAAAGTGCACATGTTCTCGGATGAATATCATGCCAATTTACCTTATTTCATTAAGCGTCTATCAAAATGTACACTACAAAGTGTTGCATATACAAACTGTACACAATCTGGGCATTCGCATATCTTGCAAACTCAGCTAATTCACCTAATGTTACTGTTGCTCCATCCGATAAATCTGCCCAATGTAATCATCAGTTTGTCCTATAATGTGTGTCTAACAGTATGCTACCTAATTTGTTAAAATTACTAAAACATTGTACATATCATGCGTTCACGCATATTCATTCACATAGTGCTTCAAATATCTTGTACAATGTTTCACTTTGATCCGCGGAAACATGCCACAATTGTACTATGTTATGTAAAGCACAATTGTAATCACTCTATGTATTGTCACTATAAATGTCCATGTCGTTTCTCAAACAAAGTTGCTGCAATTACCACTACAACAAATGTTCTCGTTGCAAATATTGTGACTACAAACATTGTAACCACAAATATCATTGCGGCAGTTGTCACCGCAAATATTGTCATTGCAAACATAGCTGCTACGAATATCATCGCTACAAATATTGTCAACATTGTTGCTGCCATCGCCATGAAAATATCATGCCCACAATTGTAATCACTCTATTTATTGTCACTATAATTGTCCATGTCGTTACACAAACAAAGTAGCTGCATCTACCACTACAAGAAATGTTGTCGTTGCAAATAAGGTCACTACGAACATTTTAACCACAAATGTCATAGCGGCAGTTGTCACCGTAAATATTGTCATTGCAAACATAGCAGCTACAAATATCATCGCTACAAATGTTGTCAAGGTTGTTGCTGCCATCGCAATGAAAATATCATGGCCACAATTGTAATCACTCTATGTATTGTCACTACAAATGTCTATGTAGTTACTCAAACAAAGTAGATGCAACCACCACTACTCCAAATGTTGTTGTTGCAAATATTGTGACTACAAACATTGTAACCACAAGTATCATTGCGGCAGTTTTCACCGCAAATATTGTCATTGCAAACATAGCTGCTACAAAAATCATCGCTACAAATGTTGTCAACATTGTTGATGCCATCGCGATGAAAATATCATGGCCACAATTGTAATCACTCTATGTATTGTCACTATAAATGTCCATGTCGTTTCTCAAACAAAGTTGCTGCAATTACCACTACAACAAATGTTGTCGTTGGAAATATTTTGACTACAAACATTGTAACCGCAAATATCATTGCGGTAGTTGTCACCGCAAATATTTTCATTGCAAACATAGCTGCTTCAAATATCATTGCTACAAATGTGGTCAACATTGTTGATACCATCGCGATGAAAATATCATGGTCACAATTGTAATCACTCTATGTATTGTCACTGTAAATGTCCATGTCGTTACTCAAACAAAGTAGCTGCATCTACCACTACAACAAATGTTGTCGTTGCAAATATTGTGACTACAAACATTGTAACCACAAATATCATTGCGGCAGTTGTCACCGCAAATATTGTCTTTGCAAACATAGCGGCTACAAATATCATCGCTACAAATGTTGTCAACATTGTTGCTGCCATCGCGATGTAAATATCATGCCCACAATTGTAATTACTCTATATATTGTCACTATAAATGTCCATGTCGTTACTCAAACAAAGTAGCTGCATCTACCACTACAAGAAATGTTGTCGTTGCAAATAATGTCACTACAAACATTGTAACCACAAATGTCATTGCGGTGGTTGTCACCGCAAATACTGTCATTGCAAACATAGTTGCTTCAAATATCATCACTACAAATGTTGTCAACATTGTTGATGCCAGCGGGATGAAAATATCAAGGCCACAATTGTAATCACTCTATGTATTGTCACTATAAATGTCCATGTCGTTTCTCAAACAAAGTTGCTGCAATTACCACTACAACAAATGTTCTCGTTGCAAATATTGTGACTACAAACATTGTAACCACAAATATCATTGCGGCAGTTGTCACCGCAAATATTGTCATTGCAAACATAGCTGCTACGAATATCATCGCTACAAATATTGTCAACATTGTTGCTGCCATCGCCATGAAAATATCATGCCCACAATTGTAATCACTCTATTTATTGTCACTATAATTGTCCATGTCGTTACACAAACAAAGTAGCTGCATCTACCACTACAAGAAATGTTGTCGTTGCAAATAAGGTCACTACGAACATTTTAACCCCAAATGTCATAGCGGCAGTTGTCACCGTAAATATTGTCATTGCAAACATAGCAGCTACAAATATCATCGCTACAAATGTTGTCAAGGTTGTTGCTGCCATCGCAATGAAAATATCATGGCCACAATTGTAATCACTCTATGTATTGTCACTATAAATGTCTATGTAGTTACTCAAACAAAGTAGATGCAACCACCACTACTCCAAATGTTGTTGTTGCAAATATTGTGACTACAAACATTGTAACCACAAGTATCATTGCGGCAGTTTTCACCGCAAATATTGTCATTGCAAACATAGCTGCTACAAATATCATCGCTACAAATGTTGTCATGGTTGTTGCTGCCATCGCGATGAAAATATCATGGCCACAATTGTCATCACTCTATGTATTGTCACTATAAATGTCTATGTAGTTACTCAAACAAAGTAGATGCAACCACCACTACTCAAAATGTTGTTGTTGCAAATATTGTGACTACAAACATTGTAACCACAAGTATCATTACGGCAGTTTTCACCGCAAATATTGTCATTGCAAACATAGCTGCTACAAAAATCATCGCTACAAATGTTGTCAACATTGTTGATACCATCGCGATGAAAACATCATGGCCACAATTGTAATCACTCTGTGTATTGTCACTGTAAATGTCCATGTCGTTACTCAAACAATGTTGCTGGAATGACCACTACAACAAATGTTGTCGTTGCAAATATTGTGACTACAAACATTGTAACCACAAGTACCATTGCGGCAGTTTTCACCGCAAATATTGTCATTACAAACAGAGCTGCTACAAAAATCATCGCTACAAATGTTGTCAACATTGTTGATGCCATCGCGATGAAAATACCATGGCCACAATTGTAATCACTCTATGTATTGTCACTATAAATGTCGATGTCGTTACTCAAACAAAGTAGCTGCATCTACCACTACAAGAAATGTTGTCGTTGCAAATAATGTCACTACAAACATTGTAACCACAATTGTCATTGCGGTAGTTGTCACCGCAAATACTGTCATTGCAAACATAGCTGCTTCAAATATCATCGCTACAAATGTTGTCAACATTGTTGATGCCAGCGGGATGAAAATATCTAGGCCACAATTGTAATCACTCTATGTATTGTCACTATAAATGTCCATGTCGTTTCTTAAACAAAGTTGCTGCAATTACCACTACAACAAATGTTCTCGTTGCAGATATTGTGACTACAAACATTGTAACCACAAATATCATTGCGGTAGTTGTCACCGCAAATATTGTCATTGCAAACACAGCTGTTACGAATATCATCGCTACAAATATTGTTAACATTGTTGCAGCCATCGCCATGAAAATATCATGCCCACAATTGTAATCACTCTATTTATTGTCACTATAATTGTCCATGTCGTTACACAAACAAAGTAGCTGCATCTACCACTACAAGAAATGTTGTCGTTGCAAATAAGGTCACTACAAACATTGTAACCACAAATGTCATAGCGGCAGTTGTCACCGCAAATATTGTCCTTGCAAACATTGCTGCTACAAATATCATCGCTGGAAATGTTGTCAACATTGTTGCTGCCATCGCGATGAAAATAGCATGCCCACAATTGTAATCACTTTATGTATTGTCACTACAAATGACCATGTCGTTACTCAAACAAAGTAGCTGCATCTACCACTACAAGAAATGTTGTCGTTGCAAATAATGTCACTACAAACATTGTAACCACAAATGTCATTGCGGTAGTTGTCACCGCAAATATTGTCATTGCAAACATAGCTGCTACAAATATCATCGCTACAAATGTTGTCAACATTGTTGCTGCCATCGCGATGAAAATATCATGGCCACAATTGTAATCACTCTATGTATTGTCACTATAAATGTCCATGTCGTTACTCAAACAAAGTTGCTGCAATCTACCATAACAAAATGTTGTCGTTGCAAATATTGTGACTACAAACATTGTAACCACAAATATCATTGCGGAGTTGTCACCGCAAATATGTCATTGCAAACATAGCTGCTCAAATATCATCGCTACAAATGTTGTCAACATTGTTGATCCATCGGATGAAAATATCAGGCCCAATTAATCACTCTTGTATTGTCACTATAAATGTCCATGTCGTTACTCAAACAAAGTTGCTGAATTACCACTACAACAATGTTTCGTTGCAAATATTGTGACTACAAACATTGTAACCACAATTACATTGCGGCAGTTGTCACCGCAATATTGTCATTGCAAACATAGCGGCTACAAATATCATCGCTACAAATGTTGTCAACATTGTTGCTCCATCGCGATGTAAATATCATGCCACAATTGTAATTACTCTATGTATTGTCACTATAAATGTCCATGTCGTTACTCAAACAAAGTGCTGCATCTACCACTACAAAATGTTTCGTTGCAAATAATGTCACTACAAACATTGTAACCACAATGTCATTGCGGTAGTTGTCACCGTAAATACTGTCATTGCAAACATAGCTGCTCAAATATCATCGCACAAATGTTGTCAACATTGTTGATGCAGCGGATGAAAATATCAAGGCCACAATTGTAATCACTTATATTGTCACTATAAATGTCCATGTCGTTACTCAAACAAAGTTGCTGCAATTACCACTACAACAAATGTTGTCGTTGCAAATATTGCGACTACAAACATTGTAATCACAAATATCATTGCGGCAGTTGTCACCGCAAATATTGTCATTGCAAACATAGCAGCTACAGAAATCATCGCTACAAATGTTGTCAACATTGTTGCTGCCATCGCGATGAAAATATCATGCCCAAAATTGTAATCACCCTATGTATTGTCACTATAAATGACCATGTCGTTACTCAAACAAAGTAGCTGCATCTACCACTACAAGAAATGTTGTCGTTGCAAATAATGTCACTACAAACATTGTAACCACAAATATCATGCGGCAGTTGTCACCGCAAATATTGTCATTTGCAAACATAGCGCTACAAATATCATCGCTACAAATGTTGTCAACATTGTTGTGCCATCGCGATGAAAATATCATGGCCACAATTGTAATCACTCTATGTATTGTCACTTAAATGTCCATGTCGTTACTCAAACAAAGTATGCTGCATCTACCACTACAAGAAATGTTGTCGTTGCAAATATGTGACTACAAACATTGTAACCACAAATATCATGCGGCAGTTGTCACCGCAAATATTGTCATTGCAAACATAGCGCTACAAATATCATCGCTACAAATGTTGTCAACATTGTTGCTGCCATCGCGATGAAAATATCATGCGCACAATTGTAATTACTCTATGTATTGTCACTATAAATGTCCATGTCGTTACTCAAACAAACTAGCTGCATCTACCAGTAAAAGAAATGTTGTCGTTGCAAATAATGTCACTACAAACATTGTAACCACAAATGTCATTGCGGTAGTTGTCACCGCAAATACTGTCATTGCAAACATAGCTGCTTCAAATATCATCGCTACAAATGTTGTCAACATTGTTGATGCCAGCGGGATGAAAATATCAAGGCCACAATTGTAATCACTCTATGTATTGTCACTATAAATGTCCATGTCGTTTCTCAAACAAAGTTGCTGCAATTACCACTACAACAAATGTTCTCGTTGCAAATATTGTGACTACAAACATTGTAACCACAAATATCATTGCGGCAGTTGTCACCGCAAATATTGTCTTTGCAAACATAGCGGCTACAAATATCATCGCTACAAATGTTGTCAACATTGTTGCTGCCATCGCGATGTAAATATCATGCCCACAATTGTAATCACTTTATGTATTGTCACAATAAATGTCGATGTCGTTACTCAAACAAAGTAGCTGCATCTACCACTACAAGAAATGTTGTCATTGCAAATAATGTCACTACAAACATTGTAAACACAAATATCATAGCGGCAGTTGTCACCGCAAATATTGTCACTGCAAACATAGCTGCTTCAAATATCATTGCTGCAAATGTTGTCAACATTGTTGATACCATCGCGATGAAAACATCATGGCCACAATTGTAATCACTCTATGTATTGTCACTGTAAATGTCCATGTCGTTACTCAAACAATGTTGCTGGAATTACCACTACAACAAATGTTGTCGTTGCAAATATTGTGACTACAAACATTGTAACCACAAATATCATTGCGGCAGTTGTCACCGCAAATATTGTCTTTGCAAACATAGCGGCTACAAATATCATCGCTACAAATGTTGTCAACATTGTTGCTGCCATCGCGATGTAAATATCATGCCCACAATTGTAATTACTCAATGTATTGTCACTATAAATGTCCATGTCGTTACTCAAACAAACTAGGTGCATCTACCAGTAAAAGAAATGTTGTCGTTGCAAATAATGTCACTACAAACATTGTAAACACAAATGTCATTGCGGTAGTTGTCACCGCAAATACTGTCATTGCAAACATAGCTGCTTCAAATATCATCGCTACAATTGTTGTCAACATTGTTGATGCCAGCGGGATGAAAATATCAAGGCCACAATTGTAATCACTCTATGTATTGTCACTATAAATGTCCATGTCGTTACTCAAACAAACTAGGTGCATCTACCAGTAAAAGAAATGTTGTCGTTGCAAATAATGTCACTACAAACATTGTAAACACAAATGTCATTGCAGTAGTTGTCACCGCAAATACTGTCATTGCAAACATAGCTGCTTCAAATATCATCGCTACAAATGATGTCAAGGTTGTTGCTGCCATCGCCATAAAAATATCATGGCCACAATTGTAATCACTCTATGTATTGTCACTATAAATGCCCATGCTGTTTCTCAAACAAAGTTGCGGCAATTACCACTACAACAAATGTTGTCGTTGAAAATATTTTGACTACAAACATTGTAACCGCAAATATCATTGCGGTAGTTGTCACCGCAAATATTTCATTGCAAACATAGCTGCTACAAATATCATGCTACAAATGTGTCAACATTGTTGTACCATCGCGATGAAAATATCATGGCACAATTGTAATCACTCTATGTATTGTCACTGTAAATGTCCATGTCGTTACTCAAACAAATAGCTGCATCTACCATAAAAGAAATGTTGTCTTGCAAATATGTCACTACAAACATTGTAACCACAAATGTCATTGCGTAGTTGTCACCGCAAATATGTCATTGCAAACATAGCTGCTTAAATATCATCGTACAAATGTTGTCAACATTGTTGATGCCACGGATGAAAATATCAGGCCACAATTGTAATCACTCTTGTATTGTCACTATAAATGTCCATGTCGTTCTCAAACAAAGTTGCTGCAATTACCACTACAACAAATGTTCTCGTTGCAAATATTGTGACTACAAACATTGTAACCACAAATATCATTGCGGCAGTTGTCACCGCAAATATTGTCTTTGCAAACATAGCGTTACAAATATCATCGCTACAAATGTTGTCAACATTGTTGCTGCCATCGCGATGTAAATATCATGCCCACAATTGTAATACTTATGTATTGTCACATAAATGTCATGTCGTTACTCAAACAAAGTAGCTGCATCTACCACTACAAGAAATGTTGTCATTGCAAATAATGTCACTACAAACATTGTATACACAAATGTCATAGCGGCAGTTGTCACCGCAAATATTGTCACTGCAAACATAGCTGCTTCAAATATCATTGCTGCAAATGTTGTCAACATTGTTGATACCATCGCCATGAAAACATCATGGCCACAATTGTAATCACTCTATGTATTGTCACTGTAAATGTCCATGTCGTTTCTCAAACAAAGTTGCTGCAATTACCACCACAACAAATGTTCTCGTTGCAAATATTGTGACTACAAACATTGTAACCACAAATATCATTGCGGCAGTTGTCACCGCAAATATTGTCTTTGCAAACATAGCGGCTACAAATATCATCGCTACAAATGTTGTCAACATTGTTGCTGCCATCGCGATGTAAATATCAAGCCCACAGTTGTAATTACTCTATGTATTGTCACTATAAATGTCCATCTCGTTACCCAAACAAAGTAGCTGGATCTACCACTACAAGAAATTTTGTCGTTGCAAATAATGTCACTAAAAACATTGTAACCACAAATGTCATTGCAGTAGTTGTCACTGCAAATACTGTCATTGCAAACATAGCTGCTTCAAATATCATCGCTACAAATGTTGTCAACATTGTTGATGCCAGCGGGTTGAAAATATCAAGGCCACAATTGTAATCACTCTATGTATTGTCACTATAAAAGTCCATGTCGTTTCTCAAACAAAGTCGCTGCAATTACCACTACAACAAATGTTCTCGTTGCAAATATTGTGACTACAAACATTGTAACCACAAATATCATTGCGGCAGTTGTCACCGCAAATATTGTCTTTGCAAACATAGCGGCTACAAATATCATCGCTACAAATGTTGTCAACATTGTTGCTGCCATCGCGATGTAAATATCATGCCCACAATTGTAATTACTCTATGTATTGTCACTATAAATGTCCATGTCGTTACTCAAACAAAGTAGCTGCATCTACCACTACAAGAAATGTTGTCGTTGCAAATAATGTCACTACAAACATTGTAACCACAAATGTCATTGCGGTAGTTGTCACCGCAAATACTGTCATTGCAAACATAGCTGCTTCAAATATCATCGCTACAAATGTTGTCAACATTGTTGATGCCAGCGGGATGAAAATATCAAGGCCACAATTGTAATCACTCTATGTATTGTCACTAAGTCTTCTAAACAATGTGCGAATTACCACTCAAACAAATGTTGTCTTGCAAATTTTGTGACTACTAAAATTGTAACCACAAATATCATTGCGGCAGTTGTCACCGCAAATATTGTCTTTGCAAACATAGCGGCTACAAATATCATCGCTACAAATGTTGTCAACATTGTTGCTGCCATCGCGATGTAAATATCATGCCCACAATTGTAATTACTCTATGTATTGTCACTATAAATGTCCATGTCGTTACTCAAACAAACTAGGTGCATCTACCAGTAAAAGAAATGTTGTCGTTGCAAATAATGTCACTACAAACATTGTAAACACAAATGTCATTGCGGTAGTTGTCACCGCAAATACTGTCATTGCAAACATAGCTGCTTCAAATATCATCGCTACAATTGTTGTCAACATTGTTGATGCCAGCGGGATGAAAATATCAAGGCCACAATTGTAATCACTCTATGTATTGTCACTATAAATGTCCATGTCGTTTCTCAAACAAAGTTGCAGCAATTACCACTACAACAAATGTTCTCGTTGCAAATATTGTGACTACAAACATTGTAACCACAAATATCATTGCGGCAGTTGTCACCGCAAATATTGTCTTTGCAAACATAGCGGCTACAAATATCATCGCTACAAATGTCGTCAACATTGTTGCTGCCATCGCGATGTAAATATCATGCCCACAATTGTAATTACTCTATGTATTGTCACTATAAATGTCCATCGTTACCAAACAAAGTAGCTGGATCTACCACTACAAGAAATTTGTCGTTGCAAATAATGTCACTAAAAACATTGTAACCACAAATGTCATTGCAGTAGTTGTCACTGCAAATACTGTCATTGCAAACATAGCTACTTCAAATATCATCACTACAAATGTTGTCAACGTTGTTGATGCCATCGCGATGAAAATATCATGCCCACAATTGTAATCACTTATGTATTGTCACTATAAATGTCGATGTCGTTACTCAAACAAATTTGCTGAAATTACCACTACAAAAATGTTGTCATTGCAAATAATGTCACTACAAACATTGTATACACAAATGTCATTGCGGCAGTTGTCACCGCAAATATTGTCACTGCAAACATAGCTGCTCAAATATCATTGCTGCAAATGTTGTCAACATTGTTGATACCATCGCGATGAAAACATCATGGCCACAATTGTAATCACTCTATGTATTGTCACTGTAAATGTCCATGTCGTTACTCAAACAATGTTGCTGGAATTACCACTACAACAAATGTTGTCGTTGCAAATATTTGACTACAAACATTGTAACCACAAATATCATTGCGGCAGTTGTCACCGCAAATATTGTCTTTGCAAACATAGAGGCTACAAATATCATGCTACAAATGTTGTCAACATTGTTGCTGCCATCGCGATGTAAATATCATTGCCCACAATTGTAATTCACTCTAATGTATTGTCACTATAAATGTCCATGTCGTTACTCAAACAAATAGCTGCATCTACCACTATAAGAAATGTTGTCGTTGCAAATAATGTCACTACAAACATTGTAAACACAAATGTCATTGCGGTAGTTGTCACCGCAAATACTGTCATTGCAAACATAGCTGCTTCAAATATCATCGCTACAATTGTTGTCAACATTGTTGATGCCAGCGGGATGAAAATATCAAGGCCACAATTGTAATCACTCTATGTATTGTCACTATAAATGTCCATGTCGTTTCTCAAACAAAGTTGCTGCAATTACCACTACAACAAATGTTCTCGTTGCAAATATTGTGACTACAAACATTGTAACCACAAATATCATTGCGGCAGTTGTCACCGCAAATATTGTCTTTGCAAACATAGCGGCTACAAATATCATCGCTACAAATGTTGTCAACATTGTTGCTGCCATCGCGATGTAAATATCATGCCCACAATTGTAATTACTCTATGTATTGTCACTATAAATGTCCATGTCGTTACTCAAACAAACTAGGTGCATCTACCAGTAAAAGAAATGTTGTCGTTGCAAATAATGTCACTACAAACATTGTAAACACAAATGTCATTGCGGTAGTTGTCACCGTAAATACTGTCATTGCAAACATAGCTGCTTCAAATATCATCGCTACAATTGTTGTCAACATTGTTGATGCCAGCGGGATGAAAATATCAAGGCCACAATTGTAATCACTCTATGTATTGTCACTATAAATGTCCATGTCGTTTCTCAAACAAAGTTGCAGCAATTACCACTACAACAAATGTTCTCGTTGCAAATATTGTGACTACAAACATTGTAACCACAAATATCATTGCGGCAGTTGTCACCGCAAATATTGTCTTTGCAAACATAGCGGCTACAAATATCATCGCTACAAATGTCGTCAACATTGTTGCTGCCATCGCGATGTAAATATCATGCCCACAGTTGTAATTACTCTATGTATTGTCACTATAAATGTCCATCTCGTTACCCAAACAAAGTAGCTGGATCTACCACTACAAGAAATTTTGTCGTTGCAAATAATGTCACTAAAAACATTGTAACCACAAATGTCATTGCAGTAGTTGTCACTGCAAATACTGTCATTGCAAACATAGCTGCTTCAAATATCATCGCTACAAATGTTGTCAACATTGTTGATGCCAGCGGGATGAAAATATCAAGGCCACAATTGTAATCACTCTATGTATTGTCACTATAAAAGTCCATGTCGTTTCTCAAACAAAGTTGTAATCACTCTATTTATTGTCACTATAAATGTCCATTTCGTTTCTCAAACAAGGTTGCTGCAATTACCACTACAACAAATGTTCTCGTTGCAAATATTGTGACTACAAACATTGTAACCACAAATATCATTGCGGTAGTTGTCACCGCAAATATTGTCTTTGCCAACATAGCTGCTACGAATATCATCGCTAGAAATATTGTCAACATTGTTGCTGCCATCGCCATGAAAATATCATGCCCACAATTGTAATCACCCTATTTATCGTCACTATAATTGTCCATGTCGTTACACAAACAAAGTAGCTGCATCTGCCACTACCAGAAATGTTGTCGTTGCAAATAAGGTCACTACAAACATTGTAACCACAAATGTCATAGCGGCAGTTGTCACCGCAAATATTGTCCTTGCAAACATAGCTGCTACAAATATCATCGCTAGAAATGTTGTCAACATTGTTGCTGCCATCGCGATGAAAATATCATGCCCACAATTGTAATCACTTTATGTATTGTCACTATAAATATCGATGTCGTTACTCAAACAAAGTAGCTGCATCTACCACTACAAGAAATGTTGTCATTGCAAATAATGTCACTACAAACATTGTAAACACAAATATCATAGCGGCAGTTGTCACTGCAAATATTGTCAATGCAAACATAGCTGCTCCAAATATCATTGCTACAAAAGTTGTCAACATTGTTGATACCATCGCAATGAAAATATCATAGCCACAATTGTAATCACTCTATGTATTGTCACTGTAAATGTCCATGTCGTTACTCATACAAAGTTGCTGGAATTACCACTACAACAACAGTTGTCGTTGCAAATATTGTGACTACAAACATTGTAACCACAAATATCATTGCGGCAGTTGTCGCCGCAAATATTGTCTTTGCAAACATAGCGGCTACAAATATCATCGCTACAAATGTTGTCAACATTCTTGCTGCCATCGCGATGTAAATATCATGCCCACAATTGTAATTACTCTATGTATTGTCACTATAAATGTCCATGTAGTTAGTTAAACAAAGTAGTTGCAATTACCACTACAACAAATGTTGTCGTTGCAAATACTGTGACTACAAACTTTGTAACCACAAATGTCATAGCGGCAGTTGTCACCGCAAATATTGTCATTGCAAACATAGCTGCTACGGATATCATCGCTACAAATATTGTCAATATTGTTGCTGCCATCGCCATGAAAATATCATGCCCACAATTGTAATCACTCTATTTATTGTCACTATAAATGTCCTTGTCGTTTCTCAAACAAGGTTGCTGCAATTACCACTACAACAAATGTTCTCGTTGCAAATATTGTGACTACAAACATTGTAACCACAAATATCATTGCGGTAGTTGTCACCGCAAATATTATCATTGCAAACATAACTGCTACGAATATCATCGCTAGAAATATTGTCAACATTGTTGCTGCCATCGCGATGAAAATATCATGCCCACAATTGTAATCACTTTATGTATTGTCACTATACATGTCGATGTCGTTACTCAAACAAAGTAGCTGCATCTACCACAACAAGAAATGTTGTCATTGCAAATAATGTCACTACAAACATTGTAACCACAAATATCATAGCGGCAGTTGTCACCGCAATTATTGTCATTGCAAACATAGCTGCTTGAAATATCATTGCTACAAATGTTGTCAACATTGTTGATACCATCGCGATGAAAACATCATGGCCATAATTGAAATCACTCTATGTATTGTCACTGTAAATGTCCATGTCGTTACTCAAACAAAGTAGCTGCATCTACCACTATAAGAAATGTTGTCGTTGCAAATAATGTCACTACAAACATTGTAACCACAAATCTCATTGCGGTAGTTGTCACCGCAAATACTGTCATTGCAAACATAGCTGCTTCAAATATCATCGCTACAAATGTTGTCAACATTGTTGATGCCAGCGGGATGAAAATATCAAGGCCACAATTGTAATCACTCTGTGTTGTCACTATGAATGTCCATGTCGTTTCTCAAACAAAGTTGCTGCAATTACCACTACAACAAATGTTCTCGTTGCAAATATTGTGACTACAAACATTCTAACCACAAATATCATTGCGGCAGTTGTCACCGCAAATATTGTCATTGCAAACGTAGCTGCTACGAATATCATCGCTACAAATATTGCCAACATTGTTGCTGCCATCGCCATGAAAATATCATGCCCACAATTGTCATCACTCTATTTATTGTCACTATAAATGTCCAGGTCGTTTCTCAAACAAGGTTGCTGCAATTACCACTACAACAAATGTTCTCGTTGCAAATATTGTGACTACAAACATCGTAACCACAAATATCATTGCGGTAGTTGTCACCGCAAATATTGTCATTGCAAACGTAGCTGCTACGAATATAATCGCTAGAAATATTGTCAACATTGTTGCTGCCATCGCGATGAAAATATCATGCCCACAACTGTAATCACTTTATGTATTGTCACTATACATGTCGATGTCGTTACTGAAACAAAGTAGCTGCATCTACCACTACAAGAAATGTTGTCATTGCAAATAATGTCACTACAAACATTGTAACCACAAATATCATAGCGGCAGTTGTCACCGCAATTATTGTCATTGCAAACATAGCTGCTTGAAATATCATTGCTACAAATGTTGTCAACATTGTTGAAACCATCGCGATGAAAACATCATGGCCATAATTGAAATCACTCTATGTATTGTCACTGTAAATGTCCATGTCGTTACTCAAACAAAGTAGCTGCATCTACCACTATAAGAAATGTTGTCGTTGCAAATAATGTCACTACAAACATTGTAAGCACAAATCTCATTGCGGTAGTTGTCACCGCAAATGCTGTCATTGCAAACATAGCTGCTTCAAATATCATCGCTACAAATGTTGTCAACATTGTTGATGCCAGCGGGATGAAAATATCAAGGCCACAATTGTAATCACTCTATGTGTTGTCACTATAAATGTCAATGTCATTTCTCAAACAAAGTTGCTGCAATTACCACTACAACAAATGTTCTCGTTGCAAATATTGTGACTACAAACATTGTAACCACAAATATCATTGGGGCAGTTGTCACCGCAAACATTGTCATTGCAAACATAGCTGCTACGAATATCATCGCTACAAATATTGTCAACATTGTTGTTGCCATCGACATGAAAATATCTTGCCCACAATTGAAATCACTCTATTTATTGTCACTATAATTGTCCATGTCGTTACACAAACAAAGTAGCTGCATCTACCACTACAAGAAATGTTGTCGTTGGAAATAAGGTCACTACAAACATTGTAACCACAAATGTCATAGCGGCAGTTGTCACCGCAAATATTGTCATTACAAACATAGCTGCTACAAATATCATCGCTAGAAATGTTGTCAACATTGTTGCTGCCATCGCGATGAAAATATCATGCCCACAATTGTAATCACTTTATGTATTGTCACTATAAATGTCGATGTCGTTACTCAAACAAAGTAGCTGCATCTACCACTACAAGAAATGTTGTCATTGCAAATAATGTCACTACAAACATTGTAACCACAAATATCATAGCGGCAGTTGTCACCGCAAATATTGTCTTTCCAAACATAGCGGCTACAAATATCATCGCTACAAATGTTGTCAACATTGTTGCTGCCATCGCGATGTAAATATCATGCCCACAATTGTAATTACTCTATATATTGTCACTATAAATGTCCATGTCGTTACTCAAACAAAGTAGCTGCATCTACAACTACAAGAAATGTTGTCGTTGCAAATAATGTCACTACAAACATTGTAACCACAAATCTCATTGCGGTAGTTGTCACCGCAAATACTGTCATTGCAAACATAGCTGCTTCAAATATCATCGCTACAAATGTTGTCAACATTGTTGATGCCAGCGGGATGAAAATATCAAGGCCACAATTGTAATCACTCTATGTATTGTCACTATAAATGTCCATGTCGTTTCTCAAACAAAGTTGCTGCAATTACCACTACAACAAATGTTCTCGTTGCAAATATTGTGACTACAAACATTGTAACCACAAATATCATTGCGGCAGTTGTCACGCAAATATTGTCATTGCCAACGTAGCTGCTACGAATATCATCGCTACAAATATTGTCAACATTGTTGCTGCCATCGGCATGAAAATATCTTGCCCACAATTTTAATCACTCTATGTATTGTCACTAAAAATGACCACGTCGTTTCGCAAACAAAATTGCTGCAATTACCACTACAACAAATGTTCTCGTTGCAAATATTGTGACTACAAACATTGTAACCACAAATATCATTGCGGCAGTTGTCACCGCAAATATTGTCATTGCAAACATAGCTGCTACAAATATCATCGCTACAAATGTTGTCAACATTGTTGCTGCCATCGCGATGAAAATATCATGCCCACAATTGTAATCACTCTATTTATTGTCACTATAAATGTCCATGTCGTTACTCAAACAAAGTAGCTGCATCTACCACTACAAGAAATGTTGTCGTTGCAAATAATGTCACTACAAACATTGTAACCACAAATGTCATAGCGGCAGTTGTCACCGCAAATATTGTCATTGCAAACATAGCTGCTACAAATATCATCGCTAGAAATGTTGTCAACATTGTTGCTGCCATCGCGATGAAAATATCATGCCCACAATTGTAATCACTTTATGTATTGTCACTATAAATGTCGATGTCGTTACTCAAACAAAGTAGCTGCATCTACCACAATCCTTTCAACAGTGCCATACACAAAATGTCTGAAATATGACACAAACATGTACCAATTCTGGAGTTCACCAATACTTCAAACTACCTAAATCTGCAATTTGTAACATGTTGTCACGAAAACAGCCAATGTAATCACTATTTCATAATGTCTTCGTCAAACAAAGTCATACACACAAAATGTGTCTGCAATAGTATACAACATTGACCCAAATCAGCGATTGTCACCGCAATGCTAACAAGCGCTAACATGCACAAATTTTCACATGTTGCACGCATGAAAAAGCAATTGAACCTATATTGTCACTAATCGTTCACAATGCGAACACTAAAAATTCTTGCAAATGACACAACTGACCACAAATCATGCAGTGTCCATGCTCAAACATAGCTCAATACATGTACAATGTCATGTTCACGATAAAAGCACAATGTAATACCTATATGCCTAAATCATGCGTTCAACAGTCTCATTCCAACAAAATGTTCTGAATGAAAACATTGTACCAATCATGCGAGTACGCAAAATTGTCATGCAAAATAGCTGCTACAAATATGACTCAACATATATCCAAACATGTGCTTGCCACCGCTGAAAATATTGTCCCACAATGTAATCATCTAATTATTGCACAAATTGTCACATTGTTCCAAACAAGAAGCTGCATTACCACAATGAAATATTTTATTGTCAGAAATGTCCTACAAACTTTTAACACAAAGTCATGCGGCATTTCAAACATCGTGCAAATATTGTCATTACAAACATGACCCAAATATCATTGCGCAGTTGTCAACCATGTTGTATTGCAATCGCGTAAAATCATGCCAAATTGAATTTCACTATTATTGTCACTGAATGTCATTCGTACATTAAACAAAGTAGCTCATTTACCATAAATGCAAATGTGTTTCAAATAAGTACTCACATTGTAACCTACAAAATTTCATTGCGAATTGTCACCAAATGTATTCATTCAAATAGCTGTCAATATCATGTACAAATTTCAATTGTGTGCTGCTAGATAATATCCACAAATTGTAATTCTTCATGCTAATATAATGTCCCATTCGTTACTCAATAAATTGTCTAATTCCATCTACAAACAAAGTTGCTGTCTTGAACATAAAATGTTACGTTGAAAAATTGTCACTACAACATTGTACCAACCGCAAATATTGTCATTGCAAATAGCTTAAAATCATGCTACAAATTATGCAAAATTTGTCACATGTTGATGACATCCGATGAAAAATCCCAAATTGTAATCACTTTGTATTACTATAAATGTCATGGTTCTCACAAAAAAGTAGCTGCATCACCACTACAAGAAATGTTGTCGTTGGAAATAAGGTCACTACAAACATTGTAACCACAAATTCATAGCGGCAGTTGTCACCGCAAATATTGTCATTCAAACATAGCGCTACAAATATCATCGCTAAAATGTTGTCAACATTGTTGCTGCCACGCGATGAAAATATCATGCCACAATTGTAATCACTTTAGTATTGTCACTATAAATGTCATGTCGTTACTCAAACAAAGTAGCTGCATCTACACTACAAGAAATGTTGTCGTTGCAAATAATGTCACTACAAACATTGTAACCACAAATCTCATTGCGGTAGTTGTCACCGCAAATGCTGTCATTGCAAACATAGCTGCTTCAAATATCATCGCTACAAATGTTGTCAACATTGTTGATGCCAGCGGGATGAAAATATCAAGGCCACAATTGTAATCACTCTATGTGTTGTCACTATAAATGTCCCTGTCGTTTCTCAAACAAAGTTGCTGCAATTACCGCTACAACAAATGTTCTCGTTGCAAATATTGTGACTACAAACATTGTAACCACAAATATCATTGCGGCTGTTGTCACCGCAAATATTGTCATTGCAAACATAGCTGCTATAAATATTGTCAACATTGTTGCTGCCATCGCCATGAAAATATCTTGCCCACAATTGTAATCACTCTATTTATTGTCACTATAATTGTCTATGTCGTTACACAAACAAAGTAGCTGCATCTACCACTACAAGAATTGTTGTCGTTGGAAATAAGGTCACTACAAACATTGTAACCACAAATGTCATAGCGGCAGTTGTCACCGCAAATATTGTCATTGCAAAGTAGCTGCTACAAATATCATCGCTAGAAATGTTGTCAACATTGTTGCTGCCATCGCGATGAAAATATCATGCCCACAATTGTAATCACTTATGTATTGTCACTATAAATGTCATGTCGTTACTCAAACAAAGTATGCATTACCACTACAAGAAATGTTGTCGTTGCAAATAATGTCACTACAAACATTGTAACCACAAATGTCATAGCGGTAGTTGTCACCGCAAATATTGTCATTGCAAACATAGCTGCTTCAAATATCATCGCTACAAATGTTGTCAACATTGTTGATGCCATCGCGATGAAAATATCATGGCCACAATTGTAATCACTCTATGTATTGTCACTATAAATGTCCATGTCGTTACTCAAACAAAGTTGCTGCAATTACCACTACAACAAATGTTGTCGTTGCAAATATTGTGACTACAAACATTGTAACCACAAATATCATTGCGGCAGTTGTCACCGCAAATATTGTCTTTGCAAACATAGCTGCTTCAATATCATCGCTACAAATGTTGTCAACATTGTTGCTACCATCGCGATGAAAATATCATGGCCACAATTGTAATCACTCTATGTATTGTCACTAAAAATGTCCATGTCGTTACTCAAACAAAGTAGCTGCATTACCACTACAAAAATGTTGTCGTTGCAAATATGTACTACAAACATTGTAACCAGAAATATCATTGCGGCAGTTGTCACCGCAAATATTGTCATTGCAAACATAGCTGCTACAAAATCATCGCTACAAATGTTGTCAACATTGTTGCTACCATCGCGATGAAAATATCATGGCCACAATTGTAATCACTCTATGTATGTCACTATAAATGTCCATGTCGTTACTCAAACAAAGTTGCTGCAATTACCACTACAACAAATGTTGTCGTTGCAAATATTGTGACTACAAACATTGTAACCAAAATATCATTGCGGCAGTTGTCACGCAAATATTGTCATTGCAAACATAGCTGCTACAATATCATCGCTACAAATTTGTCACATTGTTGCTGCCATCCCCATGAAACTATCATGCCCCAATTGTAATCACTCTATGTATTGTCACTATAAATGTCCATGTCGTTACTCAAACAAAGTTGCTGCATTACCACTACAAAAATGTTGTCGTTGCAATTAGGTACTAAAACATTGTAACCACAAATTCATGCGGTAGTTGTCACCGCAAATATTGTCATTGCAAACATAGCTGCACAAATATCATCGCTACAAATGTTGTCAACATTGTTGCTACCATCGCGATGAAAATATCATGGCCACAATTGTAATCACTATGTATTGTCATTTAAATGTCATGTCGTTACTCAAACAAAGTGCTGCATTACCACTACAAGAAATGTTGTCGTTGCAAATATTGACTACAACATTGTAACCACAAATATCATTGCGGCAGTTGTCACCGCAAATATTGCATTGCAAACATAGCTGCTCAATATCATCGCTACAAATGTTGTCAACATTGTTGATACGTCGCGATGAAAATATCATGGCCACATTGTAATCACTCTATGTATTGTCACTATAAATGTCCATGTCGTTCTCAAACAAAGTGCTGCAATTACCACTACAACAAATGTTGTGTTGCAAATATTGTGACTACAAACATTGAACCACAAATATCATTGCGGGTTGTCACGCAAATTTGTCATTGCAAACATAGCACTACAATATCATCGCTACAAATGTTGTCAACATTGTTGCTCCATCGCATGAAAATATCATGCCACAATTGTATCACTCTATGTATTGTCACTTAAATGTCCATGTCGTTACTCAAACAAAGTGCTGCAATTACCACTAAAACAAATGTTGTCGTTGAAATATGTGACTACAAACATTGTAACCACGAATATCATTCGGCAGTTGTCACCGCAAATATTGTCATTGCAAACATAGCTGCTTACAAATGTTGTCAACATTGTTGTGCCATCCATGAAAATATCATGCCACAATTGTAATCACTCTATGTATTGTCACTATAAATGTCATGTCGTTACTCAAACAAAGTTGCTGCAATACCACTCAACAAATGTTGTCGTGCAAATATTGTGACTACAAACATTGTAACCACAAATATCATTGCGGCAGTTGTCACGCAAATATTGTCATTGCAAACATAGCTGCTACAAATATCATCGCTACAAATGTTGTCAACATTGTTGCTGCCATCGCATGAAAATTCATGGCCACAATTTAATCACTCTATGTATTGTCACTATAAATGTCCATGTCGTTACTCAAACAAAGTGCTGCATTACCACTACAAAAATGTTGTCGTTGCAAATAATGTACTACAAACATTGTACCCAAATACCATTGCGGTAGTTGTCACGCAAATATTGCATTGCAAACATAGCTCTTCCAATATCATCGCTACAATGTTGTCAACATTGTTGACCATCGCGATGAAAATATCATGGCCACATTGTAATCACTATGTATTGTCACATAAATGTCCATGTCGTTCTCAAACAAAGTTGCTGCAATTACCACTACAAAAATGTTGTCGTTGCAAATATTGTGACTACAAACATTGTAACCACAAATATCATGCGGCAGTTGTCACCGCAAATATTGTCATTGCAAACATAGCTGCTACAATATCATCGCTACAATATTGTCACATTGTTGCTCCATCGCATGAAATATCATGCCCAATTGTAATCACTCTATGTATTGTCACTATAAATGTCCATGTCGTTCCAAAAAAGTTGCTGCAATTACCACTACAACAAATGTTTCGTTGGAAATATTTGACTACAAACATTGTAACCGAAATATCATTGCGGAGTTGTCACCGCAAATTTTCATTGCAAACATAGCTGCTACAAATATCATGCTACAAATGTTGTCACATTGTTGTACCATCGCGATGAAAATATCAGGCCACAATTGTAATCACTCTATGTATTGTCACTTTAAATGTCCATGTCGTTACTCAAACAAAGTTGCTGATTACCACTACAAGAATGTTGTCGTTGCAAATATTGTGACTACAAAATTGTAACCACAAATATCATGCGGCAGTTGTCACCGCAAATATTGTCTTCGCAAACATAGCGCTACAAATATCATCGCTACAAATGTTGTCAACATTATTGCCCATCGCCATGAAAATATCATGCCACAATTGTAATCACTCTATTTATTGTCACTATAATTGTCCATGTCGTTACAAACAAAGTAGCTGCATCTACCACTACAAGAAAGTTGTCGTTGCAAATAGTCACTACAAACATTGTAACCACAAATTCAAGCGGCAGTTGTCACCGCAAATATTGTCATTGCAAACATAGCTGCTCAATATCATCGCTACAAATGTTGTCAACATTGTTGCTACCATCGCGATGAAAATATCATGGCCACAGTTGTAATCACTCTATGTATTGTCACTATAAATGTCCATGTCGTTACTCAAAGAAAGTAAGTGCAATTCACACCACAACACATGTTGTCGTTGCCAATATTGTGACTACAAACATTGTAACCACAAATATCATTGCGGCAGTTGTCTCCGCAAATATTGTCATTGCAAACATAGCTGCTTCAAATATCATCGCTACAAAAGTTGTCAACATTGTTGCTACCATCGCGATGAAAATATCATGGCCACAGTTGTAATCACTCTATGTATTGTCACTATAAATGTCCATGTCGTTACTCAAAGAAAGTAAGTGCAATTCCCACTACAACACATGTTGTCGTTGCAAATATTGTGACTACAAACATTGTAACCACAAATATCATTGCGGCAGTTGTCACCGCAAATATTGTCATTGCAAACATAGCTGCTACAAATATCATCGCTACAAATGTTGTCAACATTGTTGCTACCATCGCGATGAAAATATCATGGCCACAATTGTAATCACTCTATGTATTGTCACTATAAATGTCCATGTCGTTACTCAAACAAAGTAGCTGCATCTACCACTACAAGAAATGTTGTCGTTGCAAATATTGTGACTACAAACATTGTAACCACAAATATCATTGCGGCAGTTGTCACGCAAATATTGTCATTGCAAACATAGCTGCTACAAATATCATCGCTACAAATGTTGTCAACATTGTTGCTACCATCGCGATGAAAATATCATGGCCACAATTGTAATCACTCTATGTATTGTCACATAAATGTCCATGTCGTTACTCAAACAAAGTTAGCTGCAATTACCACTACAAAAATGTTGTCGTTGCAAATATTGTGACTACAAACATTGTAACCACAAATATCATTGCGGCAGTTGTCTCCGCAAATATTGTCATTGCAAACATAGCTGCTACAAATATCATCGCTACAAATGTTGTCAACATTGTTGCTACCATCGCGATGAAAATATCATGGCCACAATTGTAATCACTCTATGTATTGTCACTATAAATGTCCATGTCGTTACTCAAACAAAGTTGCTGCAATTACCACTACAACACATGTTGTCGTTGCAAATATTGTGTGACTACAAACATTGTAACCACAAATATCATTGCGGCAGTTGTCTCCGCAAATATTGTCATTGCAACATAGCTGCTAGAAATACCATCGCTACAAATGTTGTCAACATTGTTGCTACCATCGCGATGAAAATGTCATGGCCAGAGTTGTAATCACTCTATGTATTGTCACTATAAATGTCCATGTCGTTACTCAAAGAAAGTAAGTGCAATTCCCACTACAACACATGTTGTCGTTGCAAATATTGTGACTACAAACATTGTAACCACAAATATCATTGCGGCAGTTGTCTCCGCAAATATTGTCATTGCAAACATAGCTGCTTCAAATATCATCGCTACAAATGTTGTCAACATTGTTGCTACCATCGCGATGAAAATATCATGGCCACAATTGTAATCACTCTATGTATTGTCACTATAAATGTCCATGTCGTTACTCAAACAAAGTTGCTGCAATTACCACTACAACAAATGTTGTCGTTGCAAATATTGTGACTACAAACATTGTAACCAGAAATATCATTGCGGCAGTTGTCACCGCAAATATTGTCATTGCAAACATAGCTGCTACAAATATCATCGCTACAAATGTTGTCAACATTGTTGCTACCATCGCGATGAAAATATCATGGCCACAATTGTAATCACTCTATGTATTGTCACTTAAATGTCCATGTCGTTACTCAAACAAAGTATGCTGCATCTACCACTACAAGAAATGTTGTCGTTGCAAATATTGTCACTACAAACATTGTAACCAAATATCATTGCGGCAGTTGTCAACGCAAATATTGTCATTGCAAACATAGCTGCTACAAATATCATCGCTACAAATGTTGTCAACATTGTTGCTACCATCGCGATGAAAATATCATGGCCACAATTGTAATCACTCTATGTATTGTCACTATAAATGTCCATGTCGTTACTCAAACAAAGTAGCTGCAACTTACCACTACAAAAATGTTGTCGTTGCAAATATTGTGACAACAAACATTGTAACCACAAATATCATTGCGGCAGTTGTCACCGCAAATATTGTCATTGCAAACATAGCTGCTACAAATATCATCGCTACAAATGTTGTCAACATTGTTGCTACCATCGCGATGAAAATATCATGGCCACAATTGTAATCACTCTATGTATTGTCACTAAATGTCCATGTCGTTACTCAAACAAAGTTGCTGAATTACCACTACAAGAAACGTTGTCGTTGCAAATAAGGTCACTACAAACATTGTAACCACAAATGTCAAAGCGGCAGTTGTCACCGCAAATATTGTCATTGCAAACATAGCTGCTTCAAATATCATTGCTACAAATGTTATCAACATTGTTGATACCAACGCGATGAAAATATCATGGCCACAATTGTAATCACTCTATATATTGTCACTGTAAATGTCCATGTCGTTACTCAAACAAAGTTACTGGAATTACCACTACAACAAATGTTGTCGTTGCAAATATTGTGACTACAAACATTGTAACCACGAATATCATTGCGGTAGTTGTCACCGCAAATATTGTCATTGCAAACATAGCAGCTACGAATATCATCGCTACAAATATTGTCAACATTCCTGCTGCTATCGCCATGAAAATATCATGCCCACAATTGAAATCACTCTATGTATTGTTACTATAAATGTCTATATAGTTACTCAAACAAAGTAGATGCAACCACCACTACTCCAAATGTTGTTGTTGCAAATATTGTGACTACAAACAATGTAACCACAAGTATCATTGCCGCAGTTTTCACCGCAAATATTGTCATTGCAAACATAGCTGCTACAAAAATCATCGCTACAAATGTTGTCAACATTGTTGATGCCATCGCGATGAAAATATCATGGCCACAATTGTAATCACTCTATGTACTGTCACTATAAATGTCCATGTCATTTCTCAAACAAAGTTGCTGCAATTACCACAACAACAAATGTTGTCGTTGGATATATTGTGACTACAAACATTGTAACCACAAATATCATTGCGGTAGTTATCACCGCAAATATTGTCATTGCAAACATAGCTGCTTCAAATATCAGTGGTACAAATGTTGTCAACATTGTTGATACCATCGCGATGAAAATATCATGGCCACAATTGTAATCACTCTATGTATTGTCACAGTAAATGTCCATGTTGTTACTCAAACAAAGTTGCTGGAATTACCACTACAACAAATGTTGTCGTTGCAAATATTGTGACTACAAACATTGTAACCACAAATATCATTGCGGCAGTTGTCACCACAAATATTGCCTTTGCAAACATAGCTGCTACGAATATCATCGCCACAAATTTTGTCAACATTGTTGCTGCTATCGCGATGAAAATATCATGGCCACAATTGTAATCACTCTATGTATTGTCACTATAAATGACTTTGTAGTTAGTCAAACAAAGTAGTTGGAACCACCACTACTATAAATGTTGTTGTTGCAAATATTGTGACTACAAACATTGTAACCACAAGTATCATTACGGCAGTTTTCACCGCAAATATTGTCATTACAAACATAGCTACTACAAAAATCATCGCTACTAATGTTGTCAACATTGTTGATGCCATCGCGATGAAAATATCATGGCCACAATTGTAATCACTCTATGTACTGTCACTGTAAATGTCCATGTCGTTTCTCAAACAAAGTTGCTGCAATTACCACTACAACAAATGTTCTCGTTGTAAATATTTTGACTACAAACATTGTAACCACAAATATCATAACGGCAGTTGTCACCGCAAATACTGTAATTGCAAACATAGCTGCTTCAAATATCATTGCTACAAATGCTGTCAACATTGTTGATACCAACGCGATGAAAATATCATGGCCACAATTGTAATCACTCTATGTATTGTCACTATAAATGTCCATGTCGTTTCTCAAACAAAGTTGCTGCAATTACCACTACAACAAATGTTCTCGTTGCAAATATTGGGACTACAAACATTGTAACCACAAATATCATAGCGGCAGATGTCACCGCAAATATTGTCATTGCAAACATAGCTGCCTCAAATATCATTGCTAGAAATGTTGTCAACATTGTTGATACCAACGCGATGAAAATATCATGGCCACAATTGTAATCACTCTATGTATTGTCACTATAAATGTCCATGTCGTTTCTGAAACAAAGTTGCTGCAATTACCACTACAACAAATGTTCTCGTTGCAAATATTGGGACTACAAACATTGTCACCACAAATAACATAGCGGCAGTTGTCACCGCAAATATTGTCATTGCAAACATAGCTGCTTCAAATATCATTGCTAGAAATGTTGTCAACATTGTTGATACCAACGCGATGAAAATATCATGGCTACAATTGTAATCACTCTTTGTATTGTCACTGTAAATGTCCATGACGTTACTCAAACAAAGTTGCTGGAATTACCACTACCACAAATGTTGTCGTTGCAAATATTGTGACTACAAAGAATGTAACCACAAATATCATTGCGGCAGTTGTCACCGCAAATATTGTCATTGCAAACATAGCTGCGACGAATATCATCGCTACAAATATTGTCAACATTGTTACTGCCAACGCCATGAAAATATCATGCCCACAATTGTAATCACTCTATTTTTTGTCACTATAATTGTCCATGTCGATACACAAACAAAGTAGCTGCATCTACCACTACAAGAAATGTTGTCGTTGCAAATAAGGGCACTACAAACATTGTAACCACAAATGTCATAGCGGCAGTTGTCACCGCAATTATTGTCATTGCAAACATAGCTGCTACAAATATCATCGCTAGAAATGTTGTCAACATTGTTGCTGCCATCGCGATGAAAATATCATGCCCACAATTGTAATCACTTTATGTATCGTCACTATAAATGTCGATGTCGTTACTTAGACAAAGTAGCTGCATCTACCACTACAAGAAATGTTGTCATTGTAAACAATGTCACTACAAGCATTGTAACCACAAATATCATAGCGGCAGTTGTCACCGCAAATATTGTCATTGCAAACATAGCTGCTTCAAATATCATTGCTACAAATGTTGTCAACATTGTTGATACCATCGCGATGAAAATATCATGGCCACAATTGCAATCACTCTATGTATTGTCACTGTAAATGTCCATGTCGTTACTCAAACAAAGTTGCTAGAATTACCACTACAACAAATGTTGTCGTTGCAAATAATGCCACTACAAACATTGTAACCACAAATATCATTGCGGCAGTTGTCACCGGAAATATTGTCATTGCAAACATAGCAGCTACAAATATCATCGCTACAAATGTTGTCAACGTTGTTGCTGCCATCGCGATGAAAATATCCTCGCCACAATTGTAATAACTCTATGTATTGTCACTGTAAATGTCCATGTCGTTACTCAAACAAAGTTGCTGGAATTACCACTACAACAAATGTTCTCGTTGCAAATATTGTGACTACAAACATTGTAACCGCAAATATCATTGCGGCAGTTGTCACCGCAAATATTGTCTTTGCAAACATAGCTGCTACGAATATCATCGCTACAAATATTGTCAACATTGTTGCTACTATCGCGATGAAAATATCATGCCCACAATTGTAATTACTCTATATATTGTCACTATAAAAGTCCATGTCGTTACTCAAACAAAGTACCTGCATCTACCACTACAAGAAATGTTGTCGTTGCAAATAATGTCACTACAAACAATGTAACCACAAATATCATTGCGGTTGTTGTCACCGCAAATATTGTCATTGCAACCATAGCTGCTTCAAATATCATCACTTCAAATGTTGTCAACATTGTTGATGCCATTGGGATGAAAATATCATGGCTACCGTTGTAATCACTCTATATATTGTCACTATAAACGTCCATGTCGTTTCTCAAACAAACTTGCTGCAATTACCTCTACTACAAATGTTCTCGTTGCAAATATTGTGACTACAAACATTGTAACCACAAATATCATAGCCACAGTTGTCACCGCAAATATTGTCATTGCAAACATAGCTGCTTCAAATATCATTGCTACAAATGTTGTTAACATTGTTGATACCAACGCAATGAAAATATCATGGCCACAATTGTAATCACTCTATGTATTGTCACTGTAAATGTCCACGTCGTTACTCAAACAAAGTTGCTGGAATTACCACTACAACAAATGTTGTCGTTGCAAATATTGTGACTAAAACATTTAACACAAATATCATGCGGCAGTTGTCACCGCAAATATTGTCATTGCAAACATAGCTGCTACAATATCATCGCTACAATTTGTCAACATTGTTGCTGCCAGCGCCATGAAAATATCATGCCACAATTGTAATCACTCTATTATTGTCACTATAATTGTCCATGTCGTTACACAAACAAATGCTGCATCTACCACTACAAGAAATGTTGTCGTTGCAAATAGGTCACTACAAACTGTAACCACAAATTCATATGGCAGTTGTCACGCAAATATTGTCATTGCAAACATAGCTCTACAAATATCATGCTAAAATGATGTCAACATTGTTGCTGCCATCGCGATGAAAATATCATGCCCAAATTGTAATCACTTATGTATTGTCACTATAAATGTCGATGTCGTTACTCACACAAAGTAGCTGCATCAACCACAACAAGAAATGTTGTCATCGCAAATAATGTCACTACAAACATTGTAACCACAAATATCATAGCGGCAGTTGTCACCGCAAATATTGTCATTGCAAACATAGCTGCTTCAAATATCATTGCTACAAATGTTGTCAACAATGTTGATACCATCGCGATGAAAATATCATGGCCACAATTGCAATCACTCTATGTATTGTCACTGTAAATGTCCATGTCGTTACTCAAACAAAGTTGCTAGAATTACCACTACAACAAATGTTGTCGTTGCAAATATTGTGACTACAAACATTGTAACCACAAATATCATTGCGGCAGTTGTCACCGCAAATATTGTCATTGCAAACATAGCAGCTACAAATATCATCGCTACAAATGTTGTCAACGTTGTTGCTGCCATCGCGATGAAAATATCATGGCCACAATTGTAATCACTCTATGTATTGTCACTATAAATGTCTATGTAGTTAGTCAAACAAAGTAGATGGAACCACCACTACTACAAATGTTGTTGTTGCAAATATTGTGACTACAAACATTGTAACCACAAGTATCATTGCGGCAGTTTTCACCGCAAATATTGTCATTGCAAACATAGTTGCTACAAAAATCATCGATACAAATGTTGTGAACATTGTTGATGCCATCGCGATGAAAATATCATGGCCACAATTGTAATCACTCTATGTACTGTTACTATAAATGTCCATGTCGTTTCTCAAACAAAGTTGCCGCAATTACCACTACAACAAATGTTCTCGTTGCAAATATTCTGACTACAAACATTGTAACGACAAATATCATAGCGGCAGTTGTCACCGCAAATATTGTCATTGCAAACATCGCTGCTACGAATATCATCGCTACAAATATTGTCAACATTGTTGCTACCATCGCCATGAAAATATCATGCTCACAATTGTAATCACTCTATTTATTGTCACTATAATTGTCCAAGTCGTTACACAAACAAAGTAGCCGCATCTACCACTACAAGAAATGTTGTCGTTGCAAATAAGGTCACTACAAACATTGTAACCACAAATGTCATAGCGGCAGTTGTCACCGTAAATATTGTCATTGCAAACATAGCTGCTTCAAATATCATTGCTACAAATGTTGTCAACATTGTTGATACCATTGTAATGAAAATATCATGGCCACAATTGTATTCACTCTATGTATTGTCACTGTAAATGTCCATGTCGTTACTCAAACAAAGTTGCTGGAATTACCACTACAACAAATGTTGTCGTTGCAAATATTGTTAAGACAAACATTGTAACCACAAATATCATTGCGACAGTTGTCACCGCAAATATTGTCATTGCAAACATAGTTGCTACAAATATCATCGCTATAAATGTTGTCAACATTGTTGATGCCATCGCGATGAAAATATCATGGCCACAATTGTAATCACTCAATCTATTGTCACTATAATTGTCCATGTCGTTTCTCAAACAAAGTTGCTGTAATTACCACTACAAGAAATGTTCTCGTTGCAAATATTGTGACTACAAACATTGTATCCACAAATATCATTGCGGCAGTTGTCACCGCAAATATTGTCATTGCAAACATAGCTGCTACGAATATCATCGCTACAAATATTGTCAACATTATTGCCGCCATCGCCATTAAAATATCATGCCCATAATTGTAATCACTCTATTTATTGTCACTATAATTGTCCATGTCATTACACAAACAAAGTAGCTGCATCTACCACTACAAGAAATGTTGTCGTTGCAAATAAGGTCACTACAAACATTGTAACCACAAATGCCATAGCGGCAGTTGTCACCGCAAATATTGTCATTGCAAACATAGCTGCTACAAATATCATCGCTAGAAATGTTGTCAACATTGTTGATACCATCGCGATGAAAATATCATGGCCACAATTGTAATTACTCTATTAATTGTCACTTTAAATGTCCATGTTGTTACTCAAACAAAGTTGCTGGAATTACCGCTACAACGAATGTTGTCGTTGCAAATATTGTGACTACAAACATGGTAACCACAAAAATCATTGCGGCAGTTGTCACCGCAAATATTGTCTTTGCAAACATAGCGGCTACAAATATCATCGCTACAAATGTTGTCAACATTGTTGCTGCCTTCTCGATGTTAATATCATGCCCACAATTGTAATTACTCTATGTATTGTCACTATAGATGTCCATGTCGTTACTCAAACAAAGTAGTTGCATCTACCACTACAAGAAATGTTGTCGTTGCAAATAATGTCACTACAAACATTGTAACCACAAATGTCATTGCGGTAGTTGTCACTGCAAATACTATCATTTTAAACATAGCTGCTTCAAATATCATCGCTACAAAAGTTGTCAACATTGTTGATGCTAGCAAAATGAAAATATCAAGGCCACAATTGTAATCACTCTATGTATTGTCACTATAAATGTCCATGTCATTTCTCAGACAAAGTTGCTGCAATTACCACTACAACAAATGTTCTCGTTGCAAATATTGTGACTACAAACATTGTAACCGCAAATATCATTGCGGCAGTTGTCACCGCAAATATTGTCATTGCAAACATAGCTGCTACGAATATCATCGCTACAAATATTTTCAACATTGTTGCTACCATCCCCATGAAAATATCATGCCCACAATTGTAATCACTCTATTTATTGTCACTATAATTGTCCATGTCGTTACACAAACAAAGTAGCCGCATCTACCACTACAAGAAATGTTGTCGTTGCAAATAAGGTCACTACAAACATTGTAACCACAAATGTCATAGCGGCAGTTGTCACCGCAAATATTGTCATTGCAAACATAGCAGCTACAAGTATCATCGCTACAAATGTTGTCAACGTTGTTGCTGCCATCGCGATGAAAATATCATGGCCACAATTGTAATCACTCTATGTATTGTCACTATAAATGTCTATATAGTTACTTAAACAAAGTAGATGCAACCACCACTACTCCAAATGTTATTGTTGCAAATATTGTGACTACAAACATTGTAACCACAAGTATCATTGCGGCAGTTTTCACCGCAAATATTGTCATTGCAAACATAGCTGCGACAAAAAACATCGCTACAAATGTTGTCAACATTGTTGATGCCATCGCGATGAATACATCATGGCCGCAATTGTAATCACTCTATGTATTGTCACTATAAATGTCGATGTCGTTTCTCAAAAAAAGTTGCTGCAATTACCACTACAACAAATGTTATCGTTGGAAATATTTTGACTACAAACACTGTAATCGCAAATAACATTGCGGTAGTTGTCACCGCAAATATTTTCATTGCAAACATAGCTGCTTCAAATATCATTGCTACAAATGTTGTCAACATTGTTGATACCATCGCGATGAAAATATCATGGCCACAATTGTAATCACTCTATGTATTGTCACTTTAAATGTCCATGTCGTTACTCAAACAAAGTTGCTGGAATTACCACTGCAACGAATGTTGTCGTTGCAAATATTGTGACTACAAACATTGTAACCACAAATATCATTGCGGCAGTTGTCACCGCAAATATTGTCTTCGCAAACATAGCAGCTACAAATATCATCGCTACTAATGTTGTCAACATTGTTGCTACCATCGCGATGTAAATATCATGCCCACAATTGTAATTACTCTATGTATTGTCACTATAGATGTCCATGTCGTTACTCAAACAAAGTAGCTGCATCTACCACTACATGAAATGTTGTCGTTGCAAATAATGTCACTACAAACATTGTAACCACAAATGTCATTGCGGTAGTTGTCACCGCAAATACTGTCATTGCAAACATAGCTGCTTCAAATATCATCGCTACAAATGTTGTCAACATTGTTGATGCCAGCGGGATGAAAATATCAAGGCCACAATTGTAATCACTCAATCTATTGTCACTATAAATGTCCATGTCGTTTCTCAAACAAAGTTGCTGCAATTACCACTACAACAAATGTTCTTGTTGCAAATATTGTGACTACAAACATTGTAACCACAAAATATCATTGCGGCAGTTGTCACCGCAAATATTGTCATTGCAAACATAGTTGCTACGAATATCATCGCTACAAATATTGTCATTATTGTTGCTGCCATCGCCATGAAAATAGCATGCCCAAAATTGTAATCACTCTATTTATTGTCACTATAATTGTCCATGTCGTTACATAAACAAAGTAGCTGCATCTACCACTACAAGAAATGTTGTCGTTGCAAATAAGGTCACTACAAACATTGTAACCAAAAATGTCATAGCGGCAGTTGTCACCACGAATATTGTCATTGCAAACATAGCTGCTACAAATATCATCGCTAGAAATGTTGTCAACATTGTTGCTGCCCTCGCAATGAAAATATCATGCTCACAATTGCAATCACTTTATGTATTGTCACTATAAATGTCGATGTCGTTACTCAAACAAAGTAGCTGCATCTACCACTACAAGAAATGTTGTCATTGCAAATAATGTCACTACAAACATTGTAACCACAAATATGATAGCGGCAGTTGTCACCGTAAATATTGTCATTGCAAACATAGCTGCTTCAAATATCATTGCTACAAATGTTGTCAACATTGTTGATACCATCGTGATGAAAATATCATGGCCACAATTGTAATCACTCTATGTATTGTCACTGTAAATGTCCATGTCGTTACTCAAACAAAGTTGCTGGAATTACCACTACAACAAATGTTGTCGTTGCAAAAATTGTTAAGACATTGTAACCACAAATATCATTGCGACAGTTGTCGCCGCAAATATTGTCATTGCAAACATAGTTGCTACAAATATCATCGCTACAAATGTTGTCTACATTGTTGCTGCCATCGCGATGAAAATATCATGCCCACAATTGTAATCACTCTATGTATTGTCACTATTGATGTCCATGTCGTTACTCAAACAAAGCAGCTACATGTACCACTACAAGAAATGTTGTCGTTGCAAATAATATCATACAAACATTGTAACCACAAATATCATTGCGGTAGTTGTCACCGCAAATATTGTCATTGCAAACATAGCTGCTGCAAATATCATTGCTACAAATGTTGTCAACATTGTTGATACCATCGCGATGAAAATATCATGGCCACAATTGTAATCACTCTATGTATTGTCACTGTAAATGTCCATGTCGTTACTCAAACAAAGTTGCTGGAATTACCACTACAACAAATGTTGTCGTTGCAAATATTGTGACTACAAACATTGTAACCACAAATATCATTGCGGCAGTTGTCACCGCAAATATTGTCATTGCAAACATAGCTGCTACGAATATCATCGCTACAAATATTGTCAACATTATTGCCGCCATCGCCATGAAAATATCATGCCCACAATTGTAGTCACTCTATTTATTGTCACTATAATTGCCCATGTCGTTACACAAACAAAGTAGCTGCATCTACCACTACAAGAAATGCTGTCATTGCAAATAATGCCACTACAAACATTGTAACCACAAATATCATAGCGGCAGATGTCACCGCAAATATTGTCATTGCAAACATAGCTGCTTCAAATATCATTGCTACAAATGTTATCAACATTCTTGATACCAACGCGATGAAAATATCATGGCCACAATTGTAATCACTCTATATATTGTCACTGTAAATGTCCATGACGTTACTCAAACAAAGTTGCTGGAATTACCACTACAACAAATGTTGTCGTTGCAAATATTGTGACTACAAACATTGTAACCACAAATATCATTGCGGCAGTTGTCACCGCAAAATATTGTCTTGCAAACATAGCGCTACAAATATCATCGCTACAAATGTTGTCAACATTGTTGCTGCCATGCGATGAAATATCATGCCCACAATTGTAATTACTCTATGTATTGTCACTATAATGTCCATGTCGTTACCAAACAAAGTAGCTGCATCTACCACTACAAGAAATGTTGTCGTTGCAAATAATGTCACTACAAACATTGTAACCAAAATATCTTTGCGGCAGTTGTCACCGCAAATATTGTCATTGCAAACATAGCTGCTTCAAATATCATCGCTACAAATGTTGTCAACATTGTTGATACCATCGCGATGAAAATATCATGGCCACAATTGTAATCACTCTATGTATTGTCACTATAAATGTCCATGTCGTTACTCAAACAAAGTTGCTGCAATTACCACTACAACAAATGTTGTCGTTGCAAATACTGTGACTACAAACATTGTAACCACAAATATCATTGCGGCAGTTGTCACCGCAAATATTGTCATTGCAAACATAGCAGCTACAGAAATCATCGCTACAAATGTTGTCAACATTCTTGCTGCCATCGCGATGAAAATATCTTGCCCACAATTGTAATCGCGAAATGTATTGTCACTATAAATGTCCATGTCGTTACTCAAACAAACTTGCTGCATTTACCACTGCAACAAATGTTGTCGTTGCAAATATTGCGACTACAAACATTGTAACGACAAATATCATTGCGGTAGTTGTCACCGCAAATATTGTCATTGCAAACCATAGCTGCTACGAATATCATCGCTACAAATGTTGTCAACATTGTTGATGCCAGCGGATGAAAATATCATGGCCACAATTGTAATCACTCTATGTATTGTCACTATAAATGTCCATGTCGTTTCTCAAACAAAGTACTGCAATTACCACACAACAAATGTTCTGTTGCAAATATTGTGACTACAAACATTGTAACCCAAATATCATTGCGGCAGTTGTCACCGCAAATATTGTCATTGCAAACATAGCTACTACGAATATCATCGCTACAAATATTGTCAACATTGTTGCTACCATCACCATGAAAATATCATGCCCACAATTGTAATTACTCTATGTATTGTCACTATAAATGTCCATGTCGTTACTCAAACAATGTAGCTGCATCTACCACTACAAGAAATGTTGTCGTTGCAAATAAGGTCACTACAAACATTGTAACCACAAATGTCATAGCGGCAGTTGTCACGCAAATATTGTCATTGCAAACATAGCAGCTACAAATATCATCGCTACAAATGTTGTCAACGTTGTTGCTGCCATCGCGATGAAAATATCATGGCCACAATTGTAATCACTCTATGTATTGTCACTATAAATGTCCATGTCGTTTCTCAAACAAAAGTTGCGGCAATTACCACTACAACAAATGTTATCGTTGGAAATATTTTGACTACAAACATTGTAACCGCAAATATCATTGCGGTAGTTGTCACCGCAAATATTTTCATTGCAAACATAGCCGCTTCAAATATCATTGCTACAAATGTTGTCAACATTGTTGATACCATCGCGATGAAAATATCATGGCCGCAATTGTAATCACTCTATGTATTGTCACTTTAAATGTCCATGTCGTTACTCAAACAAAGTGGCTGGAATTACCACTACAACGAATGTCGTCGTTGCAAATATTGTGACTACAAACATTGTAACCACAAATATCATTGCGGCAGTTGTCACCGCAAATATTGTCTTCGCAAACATAGCGGCTACAAATATCATCGCTACAAATGTTGTCAACATTGTTGCTGCCATCGCGATGAAAATATCATGCCCACAATTGTAATCACTTTATGTATTGTCACTATAAATGTCGATGTCGTTACTCAAACAAAGTAGCTGCATCTACCACTACAAGAAATGTTGTCATTGTAAATAATGTCACTACAAACATTGTAACCACAAATATCATTGCGGTAGTTGTCACCGCAAATATTGTCATTGCAAACATAGCTGCTTCAAATATCATCGCTACAAATGTTGTCAACATTGTTGATACCATCGCGATGAAAATATCATGGCCACAATTGCTAATCACTCTATGTATTGTCACTGTAAATGTCCATGTCGTTACTCAAAAAAAGTTGCTAGAATTACCACTACAACAAATGTTGTCGTTGCAAAAAATGCCACTACAAACATTGTAACCAAAAATATCATTGCGGCAGTTGTCACCGGAAATATTGTCATTGCAAACATTGCAGCTACAAATATCATCGCTACAAATGTTGTCAACGTTGTTGCTGCCATCGCGATGAAAATATCATGGCCACAATTATAATAACTCTATGTATTGTCACTGTAAATGTCCATGTCGTTACTCAAACAAAGTTGCTGGAATTACCACTACAACAAATGTTGTCGTTGCAAATATTGTGACTACAAACATTGTAACCACAAATATCATTGCGGCAGTTGTCACCGCAAATATTGTCATTGCAAACATAGCTGCTACGAATATCATCGCTACAAATATTGTCAACATTGTTGCTGCCATCGCCATGAAAATATCATGCCACAATTGTAATCACTCTATTGTATGTCACTATAATTGTCCATGTCGTTACTCAAACAAAGTAGCTGCATCTACCACTACAAGAAATGTTGTCGTTGCAAATAAGGTCACTACAAACATTGTAACCACAAATGTCATAGCGGCAGTTGTCACCGCAAATATTGTCATTGCAAACATAGCTGCTACAAATATCATCGCTAGAAATGTTGTCAACATTGTTGCTGCCATCGCGATGAAAATATCATGCCACAATTGTAATCACTCTATGTATTGTCACTGTAAATGTCATGTCGTTACTCAAACAAAGTAGCTGACATCTACCACTACAACAAATGTTGTCATTTGCAAATATGTGACTACAAACATTGTAACCACAAATTCATAGCGGCAGTTGTCACCGCAAATATTGTCATTGCAAACATAGCTGCTCAAATATCATCGCTACAAATGTTGTCAACATTGTTGATGCCATCGCGATGAAAATATCATGCCACAATTGCAATCACTCTATGTATTGTCACTGTAAATGTCCATGTCGTTACTCAAACAAAGTTGCTGAATTACCACTACAACAAATGTTGTCGTTGCAAATATTGTGACTACAAACATTGTAACCACAAATATCATTGCGGCAGTTGTCACCGCAAATATTGTCATTGCAAACATAGCAGCTACAAATATCATCGCTACAAATGTTGTCAACGTTGTTGCTGCCATGCGATGAAAATATCATGGCCACAATTGTAATCACTCTATGTATTGTCACTGTAAATGTCTATGTCAGTTACTCAAACAAAGTAGTGGAACCACCACTAATCCAAATGTTGTGTTGCAAATATTGTGACTACAAACATTGTAACCACAAGTATCATTGCGGCAGTTTTCACCGCAAATATTGTCATTGCAAACATAGCTGCTACAAAAATCATCGCTACAAATGTTGTCAACATTGTTGATGCCATCGCGATGAAAATATCATGGCCACAATTGTAATCACTCTATGTACTGTCACTATAAATGTCCATGTCGTTTCTCAGACAACGTTGCTGCAATTACCACTACAACAAATGTTGTCGTTGGAAATATTGTGACTACAAACATTGTAACCACAAATATCATTGCGGTAGTTATCACCGCAAATATTGTCATTGCAAACATAACTGCTTCAAATATCATTGCTACAAATGTTGTCAACATTGTTGTTGCCATCGCGATGAAAATATCATAGCTACAATTGTAATCACTCTATGTATTGTCACTGTAAATGTCCATGTCGTTACTCAAACAAAGTTGCTGGAATTACCACTACAACAAATGTTGTCGTTGCAAATATTGTGACTACAAACATTGTAACCACAAATATCATTGCGGCAGTTGTCACCGCAAATATTGTCATTGCAAACATAGCTGCTACGAATATCATCGCTACAAATATTGTCAACATTGTTGCTGCCATCGCGATGAAAATATCATGCCACAATTGTAATCACTCTATGTATTGTCACTATAAATGTCCATGTCGTTATCAAACAAAGTAGCTGCATCTACCACTACAAAAATGTTGTCTTGCAAATAATGTCACTACAAACATTGTAACCACAAATTCATTGCGGAGTTGTCACCGAAATATTGTCATTGCAAACATAGCTGCTACAAATATCATCGCTACAAATGTTGTCAACTTGTTGTGCCATTGCGATGAAAATATCATGGCCACAATTGTAATCACTCTATTATTGTCACTTAAATGTCATGTGTTACTCAAACAAAGTAGTGAACCACCACTACACAAATGTTTGTTGCAAATATTGTGACTACAAACATTGTAACACAATATCATTGCGGCAGTTTCACCGCAAATATTGTCATTGCAAACATAGCTGCTACAAAATCATCGCTACAAATGTTGTCAACATTGTTGTGCCATCGCGATGAAAATATCATGCCACAATTGAATCACTCTATTATTGTCACTTAAATGTCCATGTCGTTACTCAAACAAAGTGCTGAATTACCACTACAACAAATGTTGTCGTTGCAAATATTGTGACTAAAACATTGTAACCACAAATATCATTGCGGCAGTTGTCACGCAAATATTGTCATTGCAAACATAGCAGCTACAAATATCATCGCTACAAATGTTGTCAACGTTGTTGCTGCCACGCGATGAAAATATCATGGCCACAATTGTAATCACTCTATGTACTGTCACTTAAATGTCCATGTCGTTTCTCAAACAAAGTTGCTGCAATTACCACTACAACAAATGTTGTCGTTGCAAATATTGTGACTACAAACATTGTAACCACAAATATCATTGCGGCAGTTGTCACCGCAAATATTGTCATTGCAAACATAGCTGCTACAAATATCATCGCTACAAATGTTGTCAACATTTTTGCTGCCATCGCGATGAAAATATCATGCCCACAATTGTAATCACTCTATGTATTGTCACTGTAAATGTCCATGTCGTTACTCAAACAAAGTAGCTGAATCTACCACTACACAAATGTTTTCGTTGCAAATATTGTACTACAAACATTGTAACCACAAATATCATTAGCGGCAGTTGTCACCGCAAATATTGTCATTGCAAACATAGCTGCTACAATATCATCGCTACAAATAGTGTCAACTTTTGCTGCCATCGCATGAAAATATCGGCCCAATTGTAATCACTCATTTTGTCACTTAATGTCCATGCGTTTCAAACAAAGTAGTGAACCACACAAAAATGTTATATTGCAAATAAGGTACTACAAACATTGTAACCACAAATGTCATGCGCAGTTTCACCGCAAATATTGTCATTGCAACATAGCTGCTACAAATCACGCTAAAATGTTGTCAACTTGTTGCTGCCATGCGAGAAAATATCATGGCCAAATTGTAATCACTCTATGTATTGTCACTGTAAATGTCATGCGTTACTCAAACAAAGTGTGGAAACCACTACCCAAATGTTGTGTTGCAAATATTGACTACAAACATTGTAACCACAAATCATTGGGAGTTTTCACCGCAAATATTTCATTGCAACATAGCACTACAAAAATCATCGCTACAAATGTTTTTCACATGTTGTGCCACGCGATGAAAATATCATGCCACAATTGTAATCACTCTATGTATGTACTATAAATGTCCATGTCGTTCTCAAACAAAGTGCTGAATTACCACTACACAAATGTTGTCGTTGGAAATATTTGACTACAAACATTGTAACCACAATATCATTGCGGCAGTTTCACCGCAAATATTGCATTGCAACATACTCTCAAAATCATTGCTACAAATGTTGTCAACATTGTTGTGCCATCGCGATGAAAATATCATGCCACAATTGTAATCACTCTATGCATGTCACTTAATGTCCATGTCGTTACTCAAACAAAGTTGCTGAATTACCACTACAACAAATGTTGTCGTTGCAAATATTGTGACTACAAACATGTAACCACAAATATCATTGCGGCAGTTTCACCGCAAATATTGTCATTGCAAACATAGCTGCTCAATATCATGCTACAAATTTGTCAACATTTTGTGCCATCGCCAGAAAATATCATGCCCACATTGTAATCACTCTTTTTGTCACTTAATGTCCATGTCGTTCACAAACAAAGTAGCTGATTACCACTACAAAAATGTTTCATTGCAAATAAGTACTACAAACATTGTAACCACAAATTCATGCGGCATTGTCACCGCAAAATGTCATTGCAAACATAGCACTACAAATATCATCGCTAAAATGTTGTCAACGTTGTTGCTGCCATTGCGATGAAAATATCATGGCCACAATTGTAATCACTCTATGTATTGTCACTGTAAATGTCAATGCAGTTACTCAAACAAAGTAGATGGAACCACCACTACTCCAAATGTTGTTGTTGCAAATATTGTGACTACAAACATTGTAACCACAAGTGTCATTGCGGCAGTTTTCACCGCAAATATTGTCATTGCAAACATAGCTGCTACAAAAATCATCACTACAAATGTTGTCAACATTGTTGATGCCATCGCGACGAAAATATCATAGCCAAAATTGCAATCACTCTATGTATTGTCACTGAAAATGTCCATGTCGTTACTCAAACAAAGTTGCTGGAATTACCACTACAACAAATGTTGTCGTTGCAAATATTGTGACTAAAAACATTGTAACCACAAATATCATTGCGGTAGTTGTCACCGCAAATATTGTCATTGCAAACATAGCAGCTACAAATATCATCGCTACAAATGTTGTCAACGTTGTTGCTGCCAGCGAGATGAAAATATCATGGCCACAATTGTAATCACTCTATGTATTGTCACTGTAAATGTCTATGTAGTTACTCAAACAAAGTAGATGGAACCACCACTACTCCAAATGTTGTTGCAAATATTGTGACTACAAACATTGTAACCACAAGTGTCATTGCGGCAGTTTTCACCGCAAATATTGTCATTGCAAACATAGCTGCTACAAAAATCATCGCTACAAATGTTGTCAACATTGTTGATGCCATCGCGATGAAAATATCATGGCCACAATTGTAATCACTCTATGTACTGTCACTATAAATGTCCATGTCGTTTCTCAGACAACGTTGCTGCAATTACCACTACAACAAATGTTGTCGTTGCAAATAAGGTCACTACAAACATTGTAACCACAAATGTCATAGCGGCAGTTGTCACCGCAAATATTGTCATTGCAAACATAGCTGCTACAAATATCATCGCTAGAAATGTTGTCAACGTTGTTGCTGCCATTGCGATGAAAATATCATGGCCACAATTGTAATCACTCTATGTATTGTCACTGTAAATGTCAATGCAGTTACTCAAACAAAGTAGATGGAACCACCACTACTCCAAATGTTGTTGTTGCAAATATTGTGACTACAAACATTGTAACCACAAGTGTCATTGGGCAGTTTTCACCGCAAATATTGTCATTGCAAACATAGCTGCTACAAAAATCATCACTACAAATGTTGTCAACATTGTTGATGCCATCGCGACGAAAATATCATAGCCAAAATTGCAATCACTCTATGTATTGTCACTGTAAATGTCCATGTCGTTACTCAAACAAAGTTGCTGGAATTACCACTACAACAAATGTTGTCGTTGCAAATATTGTGACTAAAAACATTGTAACCACAAATATCATTGCGGTAGTTGTCACCGCAAATATTGTCATTGCAAACATAGCAGCTACAAATATCATCGCTACAAATGTTGTCAACGTTGTTGCTGCCAGCGAGATGAAAATATCATGGCCACAATTGTAATCACTCTATGTATTGTCACTGTAAATGTCTATGTAGTTACTCAAACAAAGTAGATGGAACCACCACTACTCCAAATGTTGTTGTTGCAAATATTGTGACTGCAAACATTGTAACCACAAGTATCATTGAGGCAATTTTCACCGCAAATATTGAAATTGCAAACATAGCTACTACAAAAATCATCGCTACAAATGTTGTCAACATTGTTGATGCCATCGCGATCAAAATATCATGGCCACAATTGTAATCACTCTATGTACTGTTACTATAAATGTCCATGTCGTTTCTCAATCAAAGTTGCTGCAATTACCACTACAACAAATGTTGTCGTTGGAAATATTGTGACTACAAACATTGTAACCACAAATATCATTGCGGTAGTTATCACCGCAAATATTGTCATTGCAAACATAACTGCTTCAAATATCATTGCTACAAATGTTGTCAACATTGTTGTTGCCATCGCGACGAAAATATCATAGCCACAATTGCAATCACTCTATGTATTGTCACTGTAAATGTCCATGTCGTTACTCAAACAAAGTTGCTGGAATTACAACTACAACAAATGTTGTCGTTGCAAATATTGTGACTAAAAACATTGTAACCACAAATATCATTGCGGCATTTGTCACCGCAAATATTGTCATTGCAAACATAGCAGCTACAAATATCATCGCTACAAATGTTGTCAACGTTGTTGCTGCCATCGCGATGAAAATATCATGGCCACAATTGTAATCACTCTATGTATTGTCACTGTAAATGTCTATGTAGTTACTCAAACAAAGTAGATGGAACCACCACTACTCCAAATGTTGTTGTTGCAAATATTGTGACTACAAACATTGTAACCACAAGTGTCATTGCGGCAGTTTTCACCGCAAATATTGTCATTGCAAACATAGCTGCTACAAAAATCATCGCTACAAATGTTGTCAACATTGTTGATGCCATCGCGATGAAAATATCATGGCCACAATTGTAATCACTCTATGTACTGTTACTATAAATGTCCATGTCGTTTCTCAAACAAAGTTGCAGCAATTACCACTACAACGAATGTTGTCGTTGCAAATATTGTGACTACAGACATTGTAACCACAAATATCATTGCGGCAGTTGTCACCGCAAATATTGTCATTGCAAATATAGCAGCTACAAATATCATCGCTACAAATGTTGTCAACGTTGTTGCTGCCATCGCGATGAAAATATCATGGCCACAATTTGCTACAAATATCATCGCTAGGAATGTTGTCACCATTGTTGCTGTCATAGCGATGAAAATATCATGCCCACAATTGTAATCACTTTATGTATTGTCACTATAAATGTCGATGTCGTTACTGAAACAAAGTTGCGGCATCTACCACTACAAGAAATCTTGTCATTGCAAATAATGTCACTACAAACATTGTAACCACAAATATCATTGCAGCAGTTGTCACCGCAAATATTGTCTTTGCAAACATAGCTGCTACGAATATCATCGCTACAAATATAGTCAACATTGTTACTGCCATCGCCATGAAAATATCATGCCCACAATTGTAAGCACTCGATTTATTAACACTATAATTGTCCACGTCGTTACACAAACAAAGTAGCTGCATCTACCACTACAAGAAATGTTGTCGTTGCAAATAAGGTAACAATAAACATTGTAACCACAAATGTCATAGCGGTAGTTGTCACCGCAAATATTGTCATTGCAAACATAGCTGCTACAAATATCATCGCTAGAAATGTTATCAACATTGTTGCTGCCATCGCGATGAAAATATCATGCCCACAATTGTAATCACTTTATGTATTGTCACTATAAATGTCGATGTCGTTACTCAAACAAAGTAGCTGCATCTACCACTACAAGAAATGTTGTCATTGCAAATAATGTCACTACAAACATTGTAACCACAAATATCATAGCGGCAGTTGTCACCACAAATATTGTCATTGCAAACATAGCTGCTTCAAATATCATTGCTACAAATGTTGTCAACATTGTTGATACCATCGCGATGAAAATATCTTGGCCACAATTGTAATCACTCTATGTATTGTCACTGTAAATGTCCATGTCGTTACTTAAACAAAGTAGCTGCATCAACCACTACATGAAATGTTGTTGTTGCAAATAATGTCACTACAAACATTGTAACCACAAATATCATTGCGGTAGTTGTCACCGCAAATATTGTCATTGCAAAGATAGCTGCTTCAAATATCATCGCTACAAATGTTGTCAACATTATTGATGCCATCGCGATGAAAATATCATGGCCACAATTGTAATCACTCTATGTATTGTCACTATAAATGTCCATGTCGTTTCTCAAACAAAGTTGCTACAATTACCACTACAACAAATGTTCTCGTTGCAAATATTCTGAGTACAAACATTGTAACCACAAATATCATTGCGGCCGTTGTCACCGCAAATATTGTCATTGCAAACATAGTCGCTACGAATATCATCGCTACAAATATTGTCAACATTATTGCCGCCATCGCCATGAAAATATCATGCCCACAATTGTAATCACTCTATTTATTGTCACTATAATTGTCCATGTCGTTACACAAACAAAGTAGCCGCATCTACCACTACAAGAAATGTTGTCGTTGCAAATAAGGTCACTGCAAACATTGTAACCACAAATGTCATAGCGGCAGTTGTCGCCGCAAATATTGTCATTGTAATCATAGCTGCTACAAATATCATCGCTAGAAATGTTGTCAACATTGTTGCTGCCATCGCGATGAAAATATCATGCCCACAATTGTAATCACTTTATGTATTGTCACTATAAATGTCGATGTCGTTACTCAAACAAAGTAGCTGCATCTACCACTACAAGGAATGTTGTCATTGCAAATAATGTCACTACAAACATTGTAACCACAAATATCATAGCGGCAGTTGTCACCGCAAATATTGTCATTGCAAACATAGCTGCTTCAAATATCATTGCTACAAATGTTGTCAACATTGTTGATACCATCGCGATGAAAATATCTTGGCCATAATTGTAATCACTTTATGTATTGTCACTATAAATGTCGATGTCGTTACTCAAACAAAGTAGCTGCATCTACCACTACAAGAAATGTTGTCATTGCAAATAATGTCACCACAAACATTGTAACCACAAATATCATAGCGGCAGTTGTCACCGCAAATATTGTCATTGCAAACATAGCTGCTTCAAATATCATTACTACAAATGTTGTCAACATTGTTGATACCATCGCGATGAAAATACCATGGCCACAATTGTAATCACTCTATGTATTGTCACTGTAAATGTCCATGTTGTTACTCAAACGAAGTTGCTGCAATTATCACTACAACAAATGTTGTCGTTGCAAATATTGTGACTACAATCATTGTAACCACAAATATCATTGCGGCAGTTGTCACCGCAAATATTGTCATTGCAAACATAGCTGCTACAAATATCATCGCTAAAAATGTTGTCATCGTTGTTGCTGCCATCGCGAGGAATAAATCATGGCCACAATTGTAATCACTCTTTGTATTGTCACTATAAATGTCCATGTCGTTTCACAAGGAAAGCTGCTGCAATTACCACTACAACAAATGTTGTCGTTGGAAATATTGTGACTACAAACATTGTAACCACAAATACCATTGCGGAAGTTGTCACCGCAAATATTGTCTTTGCAAGCATAGCTTCTACAAATATCATCGCTACAAATGTTGTCAACATTGTTGCTGCCATTGCGATGAAAATATCATGCCCACAATTGTAATCACTCTATGTATTGTCACTATAAATGTCCATGTCGTTACTCAAACAAAGTAGCTGCATCTACCACTACAAGAAATGTTGTCGTTGCAAATAAGGTCACTACGAGCATTGTAACCACAAATGTCATAGCGGCAGTTGTCACCGCAAAAATTGTCATTGCAAACATAGCTGCTACAAATATCATCGCTAGAAATGTTGTCAACATTGTTGCTACAATCGCAATGAAAATATCATGCCCACAATTGTAATCACTTTATGTATTGTCACTATAAATGTCGATGTCGTTACTCAAACAAAGTAGCTGCATCTGCCACTACAAGAAATGTTGTCATTGCAAATAATGTCACTACAAACATTGTAACCACAAATGTCATAGCGGCAGTTGTCACCGCAAATATTGTCATTGCAAACATAGCTGCCACGAATATCATCGCTACAAATATTGTCAACATTGTTGCTGCCATTGCCATGAAAATATCTTGCCACAATTGTAATCACTCTATTTATTGACACTATAAACGTCCATGTCGTTACTCAAACAAAGTAGCTGCATCTACCACTACAAGAAATGTTGTCGTTGCAAATAAGGTCACTACAAACATTGTAACCACAATTTCATAGCGGCAGTTGTCACCGCAAATATTGTCATTACAAACATAGCTGCTACAAATATCATCGCTAGAAATGTTGTCAACATTGTTACTGCCATTGCCATGAAAATATCATGCCACAATTGTAATCACTTTATGTATTGTCACTATAAATGTCGATGTCGTTACTCTAACAAAGTAGCTGCATCCACCACTACAAGAAATGTTGTCATTGCAAATAATGTCACCACAGACATTGTAACCACAAATATCATAGCGGCAGTTGTCACCACAAATATTGTCATTGCAAACATAGCTGCTTCAAATATCATTGCTACAAATGTTGTCAACATTGTTGATACCATCGCGATAAAAATATCATGGCCACAATTGTAATCACTCTATGTATTGTCGCTGTAAATGTCCATGTCGTTACTCAAACAAAGTTGCTCCAATTACCACTACAACAAATGTTGTCGTTGTAAATGTTGTGACTACAATCATTGTAACCACAAATATCATTGCGGCAGTTGTCACCGCAAATATTGTCATTGCAAACATAGCTGCTACAAATATCATCGCTACAAATGTTGTCATCGTTGTTGCTGCCATCGCGAGGAATAAATCATGGCCACAATTGTAATCACTCTTTGTATTGTCACTATAAATGTCCATGTCGTTTCACAAGAAAGTGCTGCAATTACCACTACAACAAATGTTGTCGTTGGCAAATATATGTGACTACAAACATTGTAACCACAAATTATCATGCGGCAGTTGTCACCGCAAATATTGTCTTGCAAAATAGCTCTACAAATATCATCGCTACAAATGTTGTCAACATTGTTGTGCCATTGCGATGAAAATATCATGCCACAATTGTAATCACTCTATGTATTGTCACTATAAATGTCCATGTCGTTACTCAAACAAAGTAACTGCATCTACCACTACAAAATGTTGTCGTTGCAAATAAGGTCACTACGAGCATTGTAACCACAAATGTCATGCTGCAGTTGTCACCGCAAATAATTGTCATTGCAAACATAGCTGCTACAAATATCATCGCTAGAAATGTTGTCAACATTGTTGCTACAATCGCAATGAAAATATCATGCCCACAATTGTAATCACTTTATGTATTGTCACTATAAATGTCGATGTCGTTACTCAAACAAAGTAGCTGCATCTGCCACTACAAGAAATGTTGTCATTGCAAATAATGTCACTACAAACATTGTAAGCACAAACGTCATAGCGGCAGTTGTCACCGCAAATATTCTCATTGCAAACGTAGCAGGAACAAATATCATCGCTACAAATGTTGTCAACATTGTTAATGCCATCGCGATGAAAATATCATGGCCACAATTGTAATCACTCTATGTATTGTCACTATAAATGTCCATGTCATTTCTCAAACAAAGTTGCTGCAATTACCACTACAACAAATGTTGTCATTGCAAATATTGCGACTACAAACATTGTAACCACAAATATCATTGCGGCAGTTGTCACCGCAACTATTGTCATTGCAAACATAGCTGCCACGAATATCATCGCCACAAATATTGTCAACATTGTTGCTGCCATTGCCATGAAAATATCTTGCCACAATTGTAATCACTCTATTTATTGTCACTATAAATGTCCATGTCGTTACTCAAACAAAGTAGCTGCATCTACCACTACAAGAAATGTTGTCGTTGCAAATAAGTTCACTACAAACATTGTAACCACAATTTCATAGCGGCAGTTGTCACCGCAAATATTGTCATTACAAACATAGCTGCTACAATTATCATCGCTAGAAATGTTGTCAACATTGTTACTGCCATCGCGATTAAAATATCATGGCCACAATTGTAATCACTCTATGTATTGTCACTATAAATGTCTATATAGTTACTCAAACAACGTAGATGCAATCACCACTACTCCAAATGTTGTTGTTGCAAATATTGTGACTACAAACATTGTAACCACAAGTATCATTGCGGCAGTTTTCACCGCAAATATTGTCATTGCACACATAGATGCTACAAAAATCATCGCTACAAATGTTGCCAACATTGTTGATGCCATTGCGATGAAAATATCGTGGCCACAATTGTAAACACTCTATGTATTGTCACTATAAATGTCCATGTTGTTTCTCAAACAGGGTTGCTGCAACTACCACTACAACAAATGTTGTCGTTGAAAATATTGTGACTACAAACATTGTCACCACAAATATCATTGCGGCAGTTGTCACCGCAAATATTGTCATTGCAAACATAGCTGCTACGAATATCATCGTTACAAATATTGTCAACATTGTTGCTGCCATCGCCATGAAAATATCATGCCCACAATTGTAATCACTCTATGTATTGTCACTATAAATGTCCATGTCGTTACTCAAACAAAGTAGCTGCATCTACCACTACAAGAAATGTTGTCGTTGCAAATAAGGTCACAACAAGCATTGTAACCACAAATGTCATAGCGGCAGTTGTCACCGCAAATATTGTCATTGCAAACATAGCTGCTACAAATATCATCGCTAGGAATGTTGTCAACATTGTTGCTGCCATCGCGATGAAAATATCATGCCCACAATTGTAATCACTCTATGAATTGTCACTATGAATGTCCTTGTTGTTACATAAACAAAGTTGCTGCATCTACCACTACAAGAAATTTTGTTGTTGCAAATAATGTCACTATAAGCATTGTAACCACAAATATCATTGCTGTAGTTGTCACCGCAAATATTGTCATTGCAAACATAGTTGCTTCAAATATCATCGCTACAAATGTTGTCAACAATCTTGATGCCATCGCGATGAAAATATCATGGCCACAATTGTAATCAGTCTATGTATTGTCACTATAAATGTCCATGTCGTTTCTCAAACAAAGTTGCTGCAATTACCACTACAACAAATGTTCTTGTTGCAAATAAGGTCACTACAAACATTGTAACCACAAATGTCACAGCGGCAGTTGTCACGGCAAATACTGTCATTGCAAACATAGCTGCTACAAATATCATCGCTAGAAATGTTGTCAACATTGTTGCTGCCATCGCGATGGAAATATCATGGCCACAATTGTAATCACTCTATGTATTGTCGCTATAAATGTCCATGTCGTTTCTCAAACAAAGTTGCTGCAATTACCACTAAAACAAATGATGTCGTTGCAAATATTGTGACTGCAAACATTCTAACCACAAATATCACTGCGGCAGTTGTCACCGCAAATATTGTCACTACAAACATAGCTGCTACGAATATCATTACTACAAATATTGTCAACATTGTTGCTGCCATCGCGATGAAAATATCATGCCCACAATTGTAATCACTCTATTTATTGTCACTATAAATGTCCATGTAATTACTCAAACAAAGTAGCTGCATCTACCACTACAAGAAATGTTGTCGTTGCAAATAAGGTCACTACGAGCATTGTAACCACAAATGTCATAGCGGCAGTTGTCACCACAAAAATTGTCATTGCAAACATAGCTGCTACAAATATCATCGCTAGAAATGTTGTCAACATTGTTGCTACAATCGCAATGAAAATATCATGCCCACAATTGTAATCACTTTATGTATTGTCACTATAAATGTCGATGTCGTTACTCAAACAAAGTAGCTGCATCTGCCACTACAAGAAATGTTGTCATTGCAAATAATGTCACTACAAACATTGTAAGCACAAACATCAAAGCGACAGTTGTCACCGCAAATATTGTCATTGCAAACGTAGCAGCAACAAATATCATCGCTACAAATGTTGTCAACATTGTTAATGCCATCGCGATGAAAATATCACGGCCACAATTGTAATCACTCTATGTATTGTCACTATAAATGTCCATGTCGTTTCTCAAACAAAGTTGCTGCAATTACCACTACAACAAATGTTGTCATTGCAAATATTGCGACTACAAACATTGCAACCACAAATATCATTGCGGCAGTTGTCACCGCAAATATTGTCATTGCAAACATAGCTGCCACGAATATCATCGCTACAAATATTGTCAACATTGTTGCTGCCATTGCCATGAAAATATCATGCCACAATTGTAATCACTCTATTTATTGTCACTATAAATGTGCATGTAGTTACTCAAACAAAGTTGCTGCATCTACCCCTACAAGCAATGTTGTCGTTACAAATAAGGTCACTACAAACATTGTAACCACAAATGTCATAGCGGCAGTTGTCACCGCAAATATTGTCAATGCAAACATAGCTGCTACAAGTATCATCACTTGAAATGTTGCCAACATTGTTGCTGCCATCGCGATGAAAATATCATGCCCACAATTGTAATCACTTTATGTATTCTCACTATAAATGTCTATATAGTTACTCAAACAAAGTAGATGCAATCACCACTACAAGAAATGTTGTCATTGCAAATAATGTCACTACAAACATTGTAACCACAAATATCATTGCGGCAGTTGTCACCGCAAATATTGTCATTGCAAACATGCTGCATACAAATATCATCGCTAAAAATGTGTCAACGTTGTTGCTGCCATCGCGATGAAAATATCATGCCCACAATTGTAATCACTTTATGTATTGTCACTTAAATGTCATGTCGTTACTCAAACAAAGTAGCTGCATCTACCACTACAAGAAATGTTGTCGTTGCAAATAATGTCACTACAAACATTGTAACCACAAATTCATAGCGGCAGTTGTCACCGCAAATATTGTCATGCAAACATAGCTGCTATCAAATATCTTTGCTACAAATGTTGTCAACATTTTGTGCCATCGCGATGAAAATATCATGGCCACAATTGTAATCACTCTATGTATTGTCACTTAAATGTCCATGTCGTTACTCAAACAAAGTTGTGCAATTACCACTACAACAAATGTTGTCTGTTGCAAATATTGTGACTACAAACATTGTAACCACAAATATCATTGCGGCAGTTGTCACCGCAAATATTGTCATTGCAAACATAGCTGCTACAAAATCATCGCTAAAATGTTGTCAACATGTTGTTGCTGCCATCGCATGAAAATACATGGCCACAATTGTAATCACTCTATGTATTGTCACTATAAATGTCTATGTCGTTACTCAAACAAAGTAGATGCAACTACCACTACACCAAATGTTGTATTGCAAATATGTGACTACAAACATTGTAACCACAATATCATTGCGGCAGTTTTCACCGCAAATATTGTCATTGCAACATTAGCTGCTACAAAATCATCGCTATAAATGTTGTCAACATTGTTGATGCCATCGCGATGAAAATATCATGGCCACAATTGTAATCACTCTATGTATTGTCACTATAAATGTCCATGTCATTTCTCGAGCAAAGTTGCTGCAATTACCACTACAACAAATGTTGTCGTTGGAAATATTGTGACTACAAACATTGTAACCACAAATATCATTGCGGCAGTTGTCACCGCAAATATTGTCATTGCAAACATAGCTGCTTCAAATATCATTGCTACAAATGTTGTCATCGTTGTTGCTGCCATCGCAATGAAAATAACATGGCCACAATTGTAATCACTCTATGTATTGTCACTATAAATGTCTATGTAGTTGCTCAAACAAAGTAGATGCAACCACCACTACTCCAAATGTTGTTGTGGCAAATATTGTGACTACAAACATTGTAACCACAAGTATCATTGCGGCAGTTTTCACCGCAAATATTGTCATTGCACACAAAGCTGCTACGAAAATCATCGCTATAAATGTTGTCAACATTGTTGATGCCATCGCGATGAAAATATCATGGCCACAATTGTAATCACTCTATGTATTGTCACTATAAATGTCCATGTCATTTCTCGAGCAAAGTTGCTGCAATTACCACTACAACAAATGTTGTCGTTGGAAATATTGTGACTACAAACATTGTAACCACAAATATCTTTGCGGCAGTTGTCACCGCAAATATTGTCTTTGCAAACATAGCTGCTACAAATATCATCGCTGCAAATGTTGTCAACATTGTTGCTGCCATCGCGATGAAAATATCGTGCCCACAATTGTAATCACTCTATGTATTGTCACTATAAATGTCCATGTCGTTACTCAAACAAAGTAGCTGCATCTACCACTACAACAAATGTTGTCATTGCAAATAAGGTCACTACGAACATTGTAACCGCAAATGTCATAGCGGTAGTTGTCACCGCAAAAATTGTCACTGCAAACATAGCTGCTACAAATATTATCGCTAGAAATGTTGTCAACATTGTTGCTTCCATCGCAACGAAAATATCATGCCCACAATTGTAATCACTTTATGTATTGTCACTATAAATGTCGATGTCGTTACTAAAACAAAGTAGCTGCATCTACCACTACAAGAAATGTTGTCATTGCAAATAATATCACTACAAACATTGTAACCACAAATGTCAAAGCGGCAGTTGTCACCGCAAATATTGTCTTTGCAAACATAGCTGCAACAAATATCATCGCTAGAAATGTTGTCAACATTATTGCTGCCATCGCGATGAAAATATCATGCCCATAATTGTAATCACTTTATGTATTGTCACTATAAAAGTCGATGTCGTTACTCAAACAAAGTACCTGCATCTACCACTACAAGAAATGTTGTCATTGCAAATAATGTCACTACAAACATTGTAACCACAAATGTCATTGCGGTAGTTGTCACCGCAAATATTGTCATTGCAAACATAGCAGCTTCAAATATCATCGCTACAAATGTTGTCAACATTGTTGATACCATCGCGATGAAAATATCATGCCCACAATTGTAATCACTTTATGAAATGTCACTATAAATGTCAATGTAGTTACACAAACAAAGTAGTTGCATCTACCACTACAAGAAATGTTGTCATTGCAAATAATGTCACTACAAACATTATAAACACAAATGTCATAGCGGCAGTTGTCACCGCAAATATTGTCATTGCAAACATAGCTGCTTCAAATATCATTGCTACAAATGTTGTCAACATTGTTGATACCATCGCGATGAAAATATCATGCACACAATTGTAATCACTTTATGTATTGTCACTATAAATGTCGATGTCATTACACAAACAAAGTAGCTGCATCTACCACTACAAGAAATGTTGTCATTGCAAATAATGTCACTACAAACATTATAAACACAAATGTCATAGCGGCAGTTGTCACCGCAAATATTGTCATTGCAAACATAGCTGCAACAAATATCATAGCTAGAAATGTTGTCAACATTGTTGCCGCCATCGCGATGAAAATATCATGCCACAATTGTAATCACTCTATGTATTGTCACTATAAATGTCTATGTAGTTACTCAAACAAAGTAGATGCAACCACCACTACTCCAAATGTTGTTGTTGCAAATATTGTGACTACAAACATTGTAACAACAAGTATCATTGCGGCAGTTTTCACCGCAAATATTGTCATTGCAAACATAGCTGCTACAAAAATCGTCGCTATAAATGTTGTCAACATTGTTGATGCCATCGCGATGAAAATATCATGGCCACAATTGTAATCACTCTATGTATTGTCACTATAAATGTCCGTGTCGTTTCTCGAGCAAAGTTGCTGCAATTACCACTACAACAAATGTTGTCGTTGGAAATATTGTGACTACAAACATTGTAACCACAAATATCATTGCGGCAGTTGTCACCGCAAATATTGTCCTTGCAAACATAGCTGCTACAAATAACATCGCTGCAAATGTTGTCAACATTGTTGCTGCCATCGCGATGAAAATATCATGCCCACAATTGTAATCACTATATGTATTGTTACTATAAATGTCCATGTCGTTACTCAAACAAAGTAGCTGCATCTACCACTACAAGAAATGTTGTCATTGCAAATAAGGTCACTACGAACATTGTAACCGCAAATGTCATAGCGGTAGTTGTCACCGCAAAAATTGTCACTACAAACATAGCTGCTACAAATATCATCGCTAGAAATGTTGTCAACATTGTTGCTACCATCGCAACGAAAATATCAAGCCCACAATTGTAATCACTTTATGTATTGTCACTATAAATGTCGATGTCGTTACTAAAACAAAGTAGCTGCATCTACCACTACAAGAAATGTTGTCATTGCAAATAATGTCACTACAAACATTGTAACCACAAATGTCATAGCGGCAGTTGTCACCGCAAATATTGTCATTGCAAACATAGCTGCAACAAATATCATCGCTAGAAATGTTGTCAACATTGTTGCTGCCATCGCGATGAAAATATCATGCCCACAATTGTAATCACTTTATGTATTGTCACTATAGATGTCGTTGTCGTTACTCAAACAATGTAGCTGCATCTACCACTACAAGAAATGTTGTCATTGCAAATAATGTCACTACAAACATTGTAACCACAAATATCATAGCGGCAGTTGTCACCGCAAATATTGTCATTGCAAACATAGCTGCTTCAAATATCATTGCTACAAATGTTGTCAACATTGTTGATACCATCGCGATGAAAATATCATGGCTACAATTGTAATCACTCTATGTATTGTCACTGTAAATGTCTATGTCGTTACTCAAACAAAGTTGCTGGAATTACCACGACAACAAATGTTGTCGTTGCAAATATCGTGACTACAATCATTGTAACCACAAATATCATTGCGGCAGTTGTCACCGCAAATATTGTCATTGCAAACATAGCTGCTACAAATATCATCGCTACAAATGTTGTCACTTGTTTGCCACGGAAATATATGGCCACAATGTAATCACTCTATGTATTGTCACTTAATGTCATTGTTACTCAAACAAAGTAGTGCAACACTACAAATGTTGTGTTGCAAATATGTACTACAACATTGTAACCACAATATCATTGCGGCAGTTTCACCGCAAAATGTCATTCAACAAGCTGCTACAAATCATCTGCATGTTGCCCGTAAAATATCAGCAAATTTACCTATTATGTCACTATAAGTCTGTCCGTTAACAAGTTGTTGAAATATCACAACATGACCCAAATTATGCGCAGTTCCATTTAACAATGCAATCACGCTAATTGTCAAATTTGTCCACGCAAATATATGCCATAATCCTATGATGTACAAGCATGTGTTCCACAAAGTGTTTCAAATTTGGACAAACATTACCAAATCATGCGGTTTTCACGCAAATATGTCATGCAAAGCTGCTCAATCATGCAAATGTTGTCACTTTTGATCCATGAAAATACAGCACATTGTAATCACTTTATTGCATAATGTCATGTGTTCCACAGAGGCACCACACAATGTTTGCAAATAGACACAAACATTCCATTCATGCGCAGTTCACCGCAAATATTGTATTGCAACAAGTGCACAAAATCAGCAAATGTTGTCAACATTGTTCGCCATCGCATGAAAATCACCAATGAATCACTAGTTGTACTATAGTCTGCTTTCCAAGTATGCATTACCATACAAATTGTCTAAATATACTACAAACATGTACCACAAATACATTCCAGTTCCGCAAATATCATTGCAAAATAGCTCTCAATCATGCTAACTTTGTCCACGATGAAAATACATAATCACTATTTGTCACTTAATGTGTTCCAACAAATTCCAATTGCAATGTACTACAATTAACACAAATCATGCGGAGTTCACCGAAATTCATGCAACAATGCACAAAATCCGTAAATTCAATTGTGGCCCGCATAAAATGCCACAATGTAATCACTATGTTTGCACTAAATTTTCCGTTCCACTCAATTGTTGATATGTACACAACATTAACCACATTCATGCGCAGTTCACGCAATATGCTTCAAAAGGCTAAACATCGTAATTGCAACATGTTGTGCATCGTGAAATATCATGCCATGTATCTATTATTGTCACTATAATGTAGCTTCTCAACAAAGTGCTGACTACCACTACAAAAATTGTTTGCAATATGTCACTACACATGTAACCCAATACATGCGCAGTTGTCACGCAATTTGTCATTGCAATAGCTTCAAATCAGCAAAATTTAACTGTTGTCCATCGCATGAAATTCTGACATGAATCATAGTATTGTCACTAAATGTCATGTTTCTCAAACAATGTGATACCACTACAAAATGTTGTCGTTGAAAATACTACAACATGTAACCACAAATTGGCATTTCACGCAAAATTGTCTTGCACAAGCTCAAAATCATGCTACAAATGTTGTCATTTGTCCACGCGATGAATATCATGGCACAATTGAATCACTTATGTATGTACTATAAATGTCATGTGTTACTCAAACAAGTAGTGCAACCACTACCAAATGTTGTTTGCAAATATGTACTACAAACATTAACCACAATATCATTGCGCATTTCACGCAATATTGTCATTGCAAACATACTGCTACAAATCATCGCTACAAATGTTGTCAACATTGTTAGCCATCGCATGAAAATATCATGCACAATGTAATCACTCTATTATTCACTATAAGTCATGTGTTCCAACAATGTGCATTACCTACAAAATGTTGTCTTGAAATATGTACTACAAACATTGTACACAAATATCATTGCGGCAGTTGTCACCGCAAATATTGTCATTGCAAACATAGCTGCTCAAATAATCATCGCTACAAATGTTGTCAACATTGTTGCTGCCATCGCGATGAAAATATCATGGCCACAATTGTAATCACTCTATGTATTGTCACTATAAATGTCATGTGTTACTCAAACAAAGTAGCTGCAATCTACCACTATCAAAATGTTGTCGTTGCAAATATTGTACTACAAACATTGTAACCACAATATCATTGCTGGCAGTTGTTCACCGCAAATATTGTCATTGCAAACATAGCTGCTACAAAATATCATCGCTACAAATGTTGTACATTTGTTGCTGCCATCGCGATGAAAATATCATGCCACAATTGTAATCACTCTATGTATTGTCACTATAAATGTCCATGTCGTTACTCAAACAAAGTTAGCTGCAATTACCACTACAACAAATGTTGTCGTTGCAAATATTGTGACTACAAACATTGTAACCACAAATTCATTGCGGCAGTTGTCACCGCAAATATTGTCATTGCAAACATAGCTGCTTCAAATATCATCGCTACAAATGTTGTCAACATTGTTGTACCATCGCGATGAAAATATCATGCCACAATTGTAATCACTTTATGTATTGTCACTATAAATGTCATGTCGTTACTCAAACAAAGTAGCTGCAATTACCACTACAAAAATGTTGCATTGCAAATATGTACTACAAACATTGTAACCACAAATATCATTGCGGCAGTTGTCACCGCAAATATTGTCATTGAAACATAGCTGCTCAAATATCATCGCTACAAATGTTGTCAACATTGTTGTGCCATCGCGATGAAAATATCATGGCCACAATTGTATCACTCTATGTATTGTCACTATAAATGTCCATGTCTTACTCAAAAAAGTTGCTGCAATTACCACTACAACAAATGTTGTCGTTGAAATATTGTGACTACAAACATTGTAACCAAATTCATTGCGGCAGTTGTCACCGCAAATATTGTCATTGCAACATAGCTGCTAAAATCATTGCTATAAATGTTGTCAACTTGTTGATGCCATCGCGATGAAAAATCATGGCCACAATTGTAATCACTCTATGTTTGTCACTATAAATGTCCATGTCGTTCTCAAACAAAGTTGCTGCAATTACCACTACAACAAATGTTGTCGTTGCAAATATTGTGACTACAAACATTGTAACCACAAATATCATGCGGCAGTTGTCACCGCAAATATTGTCATTGCAACATAGCTGCTTCAAATATCATGCTACAATGTTGTCAACATTGTTGTGCCATCGCGATGAAAATATCATGGCCACAATTGTAATCACTCTATGTATTGTCACTATAAATGTCCATGTCGTTACCAAACAAAGTGTGCATTACACTACAACAAATGTTGTCTTGCAAATATTGTACTACAACATTGTAACCACAAATTCATTGCGGCAGTTGTCACCGCAAATATTGTCATTGCAAACATAGCTGCTTCAAATATCATCGCTACAAATGTTGTCAACATTGTTGATACCATCGCGATGAAAATATCATGGCCACAATTGTAATCTCTCTATGTATTGTCACTATAAATGTCCATGTCGTTTCTCAAACAAATGTTGTCGTTGCAAATATTGTGGCTACAAACATTGTAACCACAAATATCATTGCGGCAGTTGTCACCGCAAATATTGTCATTGCAAACATAGCTGCTACAAATATCATCGCTACAAATGTTGTCAACATTGTTGCTGCCATCGCGATGAAAATATCATGGCCACAATTGTAATCACTCTATGTATTGTCACTATAAATGTCCATGTCGTTACTCAAACAAAGTGCTGCATCTACCACTACAAAAATGTTGTCGTTGCAAATGTACACTACAAACATTGTAACCACAAATATCATTGCGGCAGTTGTCACCGCAAATATTGTCATTGCAAACATAGCTGCTCAAATATCATCGCTACAAATGTTGTCAACATTGTTGCTAGCCATCGCGATGAAAATATCATGGCCACAATTGTAATCACTCTATGTATTGTCACTATAAATGTCATGTCGTTACTCAAACAAAGTAGTGCATCTACCACTACAACAAATGTTGTCGTTGCAAATATTGTGACTACAAACATTGTAACCACAAATATCATTGCGGCAGTTGTCACCGCAAATATTGTCATTGCAAACATAGCTGCTACAAATATCATCGCTACAAATGTTGTCAACATTGTTGATGCCATCGCGATGAAAATATCATGGCCACAATTGTAATCACTCTATGTATTGTCACTATAAATGTCATGTCGTTACTCAAACAAGTAAGTGCAATTTACCACTACAACAAATGTTGTCGTTGCAAATATTGTGACTACAAACATTGTAACCACAAATATCATTGCGGCAGTTGTCACCGCAAATATTGTCATTGCAAACATAGCTGCTTCAAATATCATCGCTACAAATGTTGTCAACATTGTTGATGCCATCGCGATGAAAATATCATGGCCACAATTGTAATCACTCTATGTATTGTCACTATAAATGTCATGTCGTTACTCAAACAAAGTAGCTGCATTACCACTACAACAAATGTTGTCGTTGCAAATATTGTGACTACAAACATTGTAACCACAAATATCATTGCGGCAGTTGTCACCGCAAATATTGTCATTGCAAACATAGCTGCTACAAATATCATCGCTACAAATGTTGTCAACATTGTTGCTGCCATCGCGATGAAAATATCATGGCCACAATTGTAATCACTCTATGTATTGTCACTATAAATGTCCATGTCGTTACTCAAACAAATTTGCTGCAATTACCACTACAACAAATGTTGTCGTTGCAAATATTGTGACTACAAACATTGTAACCACAAATATCATTGCGGCAGTTGTCACCGCAAATATTGTCATTGCAAACATAGCTGCTACAAATATCATCGCTACAAATGTTGTCAACATTGTTGATGCCATCGCGATGAAAATATCATGGCCACAATTGTAATCACTCTATGTATTGTCACTTAAATGTCATGTCGTTACTCAAACAAGTAGCTGCAATTACCACTACAACAAATGTTGTCGTTGCAAATATTGTGACTACAAACATTGTAACCACAAATATCATTGCGGCAGTTGTCACCGCAAATATTGTCATTGCAAACATAGCTGCTACAAATATCATCGCTACAAATGTTGTCAACATTGTTGATGCCATCGCGATGAAAATATCATGGCCACAATTGTAATCACTCTATGTATTGTCACTATAAATGTCCATGTCGTTACTCAAACAAAGTTGCTGCAATTACCACTACAACAAATGTTGTCGTTGCAAATATTGTGACTACAAACATTGTAACCACAAATATCATTGCGGCAGTTGTCACCGCAAATATTGTCATTGCAAACATAGCTGCTACAAATATCATCGCTACAAATGTTGTCAACATTGTTGATGCCATCGCGATGAAAATATCATGGCCACAATTGTAATCACTCTATGTATTGTCACTATAATGTCCATGTCGTTACTCAAACAAAGTTGCTGCAATTACCACTACAACAAATGTTGTCGTTGAAATATTGTGACTACAACATTGTAACCACAAATTATCATTGCGGCAGTTGTCACCGCAAATATTGTCATTGCAAACATAGCTGCTACAAATATCATTGCTACAAATGTTGTCAACATTGTTGCTAGCCATCGCGATGAAAATATCATGGCCACAATTGTAATCACTCTTTTGTATTGTCACTGTAAATGTCCATGTCGTTACTCAAACAAAGTAGCTGCATTACCACTACAACAAATGTTGTCGTTGCAAATATTGTGACTACACATTGTAACCACAAATATCATTGCGGCAGTTGTCACCGCAAATATTGTCATTGCAAACATAGCTGCTACAAATATCATCGCTACAAATGTTGTCAACATTGTTGATGCCATCGCGATGAAAATATCATGGCCACAATTGTAATCACTCTATGTATTGTCACTATAAATGTCATGTCGTTTACTCAAACAAAGTAGCTGCAATTACCACTACAACAAATGTTGTCGTTGCAAATATTGTGACTACAAACATTGTAACCACAAATATCATTGCGGCAGTTGTCACCGCAAATATTGTCATTGCAAACATAGCTGCTACAAATATCATCGCTACAAATGTTGTCAACGTTGTTGCTGCCATCGCGATGAAAATATCATGGCCACAATTGTAATCACTCTATGTATTGTCACTATAAATGTCTATGTAGTTACTCAAACAAAGTAGACTGCAATCACCACTACTCAAATGTTGTTGTTGCAAATATTGTGACTACAAACATTGTAACCACAAGTATCATTGCGGCAGTTTTCACCGCAAATATTGTCATTGCAAACATAGCTGCTACAAAAATCATCGCTACAAATGTTGTCAACATTGTTGACTGCCATCGCGATGAAAATATCATGGCCACAATTGTAATCACTCTATGTATTGTCACTATAAATGTCGTATGTCGTTACTCAAACAAAGTTGCTGCAATTACCACTACAACAATGTTGTCGTTGCAAATATTGTGACTACAAACATTGTAACCACAAATATCATTGCGGCAGTTGTCACCGCAAATATTGTCATTGCAAACATAGCTGCTACAAATATCATCGCTACAAATGTTGTCAACATTGTTGCATGCCATCGCGATGAAAATATCATGGCCACAATTGTAATCACTCTATGTATTGTCACTATAAATGTCCATGTCGTTACTCAAACAAAGTTGCTGCAATTACCACTACAACAAATGTTGTTCGTTGAAATATTGTGACTACAAACATTGTAACCACAAATATCATTGCGGCAGTTGTCACCGCAAATATTGTCATTGCAAACATAGCTGCTACAAATATCATCGCTACAAATGTTGTCAACATTGTTGATGCCATCGCGATGAAAATATCATGGCCACAATTGTAATCACTCTATGTATTGTCACTTAAATGTCATGTCGTTACTCAAACAAAGTTGCTGCAATTACCACTACAACAAATGTTGTCGTTGCAAATATTGTGACTACAAACATTGTAACCACAAATATCATTGCGGCAGTTGTCACCGCAAATATTGCATTGCAAACATAGCTGCTCAAATATCATCGCTACAAATGTTGTCAACATTGTTGATCCATCGCGATGAAAATATCATGGCCACAATTGTAATCACTCTATGTATTGTCACTATAAATGTCTATGTCGTTACTCAAACAAAGTGCTGCAATTACCACTACAACAAATGTTGTCGTTGCAAATATTGTGACTACAAACATTGTAACCACAATATCATTGCGGCAGTTGTTGTCACCGCAAATATTGTCATTGCAAACATAGCTGCTACAAATATCATGCTACAAATGTTGTCAACATTGTTGATCCATCGCGATGAAAATATCATGGCCACAATTGTAATCACTCTATGTATTGTCACTGTAAATGTCCATGTCGTTTACTCAAACAAAGTTGCTGCAATTACCAACTACAACAAATGTTGTCGTTGGAAATATTGTGACTACAAACATTGTAACCACAAATATCATTGCGGCAGTTGTCACCGCAAATATTGTCATTGCAAACATAGCTGCTTCAAATATCATCGCTACAAATGTTGTCAACATTGTTGATGCCATCGCGATGAAAATATCATGGCCACAATTGTAATCACTCTATGTATTGTCACTGTAAATGTCCATGTCGTTACTCAAACAAAGTTGCTGCAATTACCACTACAACAAATGTTGTCGTTGCAAATATTGTGACTACAAACATTGTAACCACAAATATCATTGCGGCAGTTGTCACCGCAAATATTGTCATTGCAAACATAGCTGCTCAAAATCATCGCTACAAATGTTGTCAACATTGTTGATGCCATCGCGATGAAAATATCATGGCCACAATTGTAATCACTCTATGTATTGTCACATTAAATGTCTATGTCTTTTACTCAAACAAAGTAGCTGCAATTACCACTACAACAAATGTTGTCGTTGGAAATATTGTGACTACAAACATTGTAACCACAAATATCATTGCGGCAGTTGTCACCGCAAATATTGTCTTTGCAAACATAGCTGCTACAAATATCATCGCTACAAATGTTGTCAACATTGTTGATGCCATCGCGATGAAAATATCATGGCCACAATTGTAATCACTCTATGTATTGTCACTGTAAATGTCCATGTCGTTACTCAAACAAAGTTGCTGCAATTACCACTACAACAAATGTTGTCGTTGCAAATATTGTGACTACAAACATTGTAACCACAAATATCATTGCGACAGTTGTCACCGCAAATATTGTCATTGCAAACATAGCTGCTACAAATATCATCGCTACAAATGTTGTCAACATTGTTGATGCCATCGAGATGAAAATATCATGGCCACAATTGTAATCACTCTATGTATTGTCACTGTAAATGTCCATGTCGTTACTCAAACAAAGTTGCTGCAATTACCACTACAACAAATGTTGTCGTTGCAAATATTGTGACTACAAACATTGTAACCACAAATATCATTGCGGCAGTTGTCACCGCAAATATTGTCTTGCAAACATAGCTGCTACAAATATCATCGCTACAAATGTTGTCAACATTGTTGATGCCATCGCGATGAAAATATCATGGCCACAATTGTAATCACTCTATGTATTGTCACTATAAATGTCCTATGTCGTTACTCAAACAAAGTTGCTGCAATTACCACTACAACAAATGTTGTCGTTGGAAATATTGTGACTACAAACATTGTAACCACAAATATCATTGCGGCAGTTGTCACCGCAAATATTGTCATTGCAAACATAGCTGCTTCAAATATCATTGCTACAAATGTTGTCAACATTGTTGATACCATCGCGATGAAAATACCATGGCCACAATTGTAATCACTCTATGTATTGTCACTATAAATGTCCATGTCGTTACTCAAACAAAGTTGCTGCAATTACCACTACAACAAATGTTGTCGTTGGAAATATTGTGACTACAAACATTGTAACCACAAATATCATTGCGGCAGTTGTCACCGCAAATATTGTCTTTGCAAACATAGCTACTACAAATATCATCGCTACAAATGTTGTCAACATTGTTGATGCCATCGAGATGAAAATATCATGGCCACAATTGTAATCACTCTATGTATTGTCACTGTAAATGTCCATGTCGTTACTCAAACGAAGTTGCTGCAATTACACTACAACAAATGTTGTCGTTGCAAATATTGTGACTACAAACATTGTAACCACAAATATCATTGCGGCAGTTGTCACCGCAAATATTGTCATTACAAACATAGCTGCTACAAATATCATCGCTACAAATGTTGTCAACGTTGTTGTGCCATCGCGATGAAAATATCATGGCCACAACTGTAATCACTCTATGTATTGTCACTATAAATGTCTATGTGTTACTCAAACAAAGTAGTGCAATTACCATACCCAAATGTTGTCGTTGCAAATATTGTGACTACAAACATTGTAACCACAAGTATCATTGCGGCAGTTTTCACCGCAAATATTGTCATTGCAAACATAGCTGCTACAAATATCATCGCTACAAATGTTGTCAACATTGTTGATGCCATCGCGATGAAAATATCATGGCCACAATTGTAATCACTCTATGTATTGTCACTATAAATGTCCATGTCGTTACTCAAACAAAGTTGCTGCAATTACCACTACAACAAATGTTGTCGTTGCAAATATTGTGACTACAAACATTGTAACCACAAATATCATTGCGGCAGTTGTCACCGCAAATATTGTCATTGCAAACATAGCTGCTACAAATATCATCGCTACAAATGTTGTCAACATTGTTGCATGCCATCGCGATGAAAATATCATGGCCACAATTGTAATCACTCTATGTATTGTCACTATAAATGTCATGTGTTACTCAAACAAAGTAGCTGCAATTACCATACACAAATGTTGTCGTTGCAAATATTGTGACTACAAACATTGTAACCACAAATATCATTGGGCAGTTGTCACCGCAAATATTGTCATTGCAAACATAGCTGCTACAAATATCATCGCTACAAATGTTGTCAACATTGTTGATGCCATCGCGATGAAAATATCATGGCCACAATTGTAATCACTCTATGTATTGTCACTATAAATGTCCATGTCGTTTCTCAAACAAAGTTGCTGCAATTACTACTACAACAAATGTTGTCGTTGGAAATATTGTGACTACAAACATTGTAACCACAAATATCATTGCGGCAGTTGTCACCGCAAATATTGTCATTGCAAACATAGCTGCTTCAAATATCATGCTACAAATGTTGTCAACATTGTTGATGCCATCGCGATGAAAATACCATGGCCACAATTGTAATCACTCTATGTATTGTCACTGTAAATGTCCATGTCGTTACTCAAAAAAAGTTGCTGCAATTACCACTACAACAAATGTTGTCGTTGAAATATTGTGACTACAAACATTGTAACCACAAATATCATTGAGGCAGTTGTCACCGCAAAATATTGTCATTGCAACATAGCTGCTACAAATATCATCGCTACAAATTGTTGTAACATTGTTGATGCCATCGCGATGAAAATATCATGGCCACAATTGAATCACTCTATGTATTGTCACTATAAATGTCCATGTCGTTACTCAAACAAGTTGCTGAATTACCACTACAACAAATGTTGTCGTTGGAAATATTGTGACTACAAACATTGTAACCACAAATATCATTGCGGCAGTTGTCACCGCAAATATTGTCATTAGCAAACATAGCTGCTTCAAATATCATTGCTACAAATGTTGTCAACATTGTTGATGCCATCGCGATGAAAATACATGGCCACAATTGTAATCACTCTTGTATTGTCACTATAATGTCCATGTCGTTACTCAAAAAAGTTGCTGCAATTACCACTACAACAAATGTTGTCGTTGGAAATATTGTGACTACAAACATTGTAACCACAAATATCATTGCGGCAGTTTCACCGCAAATATTGTCATTGCAACATAGCTGCTCAAATATCATCGCTACAAATGTTTCAACTTGTTGATCCATCGCGATGAAAATACATGGCCCAATTGTAATCACTCTATGTATTTCACTTAAATGTCCATGTCGTTACTCAAACAAAGTGTGCAATACCATACACAAATGTTGTGTTGAAATATTGTGACTACAAACATTGTAACCACAAATATCATTGCGCAGTTTTCACCGCAAATATTGTCTTGCAAACATAGCTGCTACAAATCATCGCTACAAATGTGTCAACATTGTTGATGCCATCGGATGAAAATATCATGGCCACAATTGTAATCACTCTATGTATTGTCACTTAAATGTCCATGTCGTTACTCAAACAAGTTGCTGCAATTACCACTACACAAATGTTGTCGTTGAAATATTGTGACTACAAACATTGTAACCACAATATCATTGCGGCAGTTGTCACCGCAAATATTGTCATTGCAAACATAGCTGCTACAAATCATCGCTACAAATGTTGTCAACTTTGTGATGCCATCGCGATGAAAATACTGGCCACAATTGTAATCACTCTATGTATTGTCACTATAAATGTCATGTGTTACTCAAACAAAGTAGTGCAATCACCAACTCAAAATGTTTGTTGAAATATTGTGACTACAAACATTGTAACCACAATATCATTGCGCATTTTCACCGCAAATATTGTCATTGCAAACATAGCTGCTACAAAATCATCGCTACAAATGTTGTACATTGTTGATGCCATCGCGATGAAAATATCATGGCACAATTGTAATCACTCTATGTATTGTCACTTAAATGTCATGTCGTTACTCAAACAAGTTGCTGCAATTACCATACAACAAATGTTGTTCATTGGAAAATTGTGACTACAAACATTGTACCAAAATACATTGCGCAGTTGTCACGCAAATATTGTATAATTGCAAACATTAGTCTGCTTCAATATCACGCAGAAATGTTGTCAACATTGTTATCACCTCATGTAAATACCATGAATCAATTGTAATCACTATGTATGCAATAATGTCATGTGTTTCAAAATTGTATCAGAATTTAACCACAACAATCATTGTCGTGTTGCACAAATTTGCTCAAACTTTAGCTCACAAAATCATCGCTTCAAATGTTGTAAAATTGTATTGCACATCGCATGAAAATATCATCGCACAAATGTTGCAACATTTATGTAATGTCAATCATGAAATGTATCATTGTTTTCATAAAATGTCTGCAATTACTCAACAATCAAATATTGTCGTTGAAATATTGTGACTACAAACATTGTACCACAAATTCATTGCGGCAGTTGTCACCGCAAATTTGTCATTACAAAATAGCTGCTTCAAATATCATCGCAAATGTTTCAACATTGTTGTCCATCCGATGAAAATACATGGCCACAATTGTAATCACTCTATGTATTGTCACTATAAATGTCATGTCGTTACTCAAAAAAGTGTGCAATACAGTACACACAAATGTTGGTTGCAAATATTGTGACTACAAACATTGTAACCAAAATATCATTGAGGCAGTTGTCACCGCAAATATGTCTTTGAAACATACTGCTCAAAATCATGCTACAAATGTTGTAACATTGTTGATGCCATCGGATGAAAATATCATGGCCACAATTGTAATCACTCTATGTATTGTCACTTAAATGTCCATGTCGTTATCAAAAAATGCTGCAATTACACTACAACAAATGTTGTCGTTGGAAATATTGTGACTACAAACATTGTAACCACAAATTATGCGGCAGTTGCCGCAATATGTCATGCAAATAGTCTTAGCAAGCATGTGCTTCAAATATCATTGCAAAATGTTCTTAACATTTTGATCCATCGATGAATTCAATGCCATTGTAATCACTCATGTTTGTCACTAAACATTGTTTCTCAAAAGTTTGCTAAATTACTACAACAAATTTGCGTTGGAAATATTGTGACTACAAACATTAAACACAAATCATTGCGCAGTTGTCACCGCATATCTTGAAATAGCCAAATTGTAAATTTGTAATGTTTATCCATCGATAAAAACATGGCACATTTAATCACAATGTTGTCTGAAATTATGTGTACAAACAAGTACTGAATACCACACAAATGTTGATATTGACTAAAACATGTACCACAATATCATTGCGGATTTCACCGAAATTTGTCTTGCAAATACTGCCAATATATCCTACAATGTTGTAACATTGTCCATGCGATAATACAGGCCACATTAATACTCTGTTTGTCATAAATGTCATGTTTACAAACAAATAGTGCATACCATCCAAGTTGTGTAAATATTTGTACAAATTGTAAACATTATGCATCACGAAATATTGCTGCAAACATGTCTAAAAATCGCTACAAGTTGTACATTGTTATCCATGGTGAAATATTGCCACAATAATCACTTGATTGTCATTAAATCATGTGTTCAAACAAGTTGTCATTATCCTACAAAAATTTTGAAAATTGTATACAAAATTGTACAAATATATTGGCAGTTGCACGAAATATGTATTCAAACATAGTGCTACAAATATGCTACAAATTGTAACATTGTTGAGCCATCGCGTAATACTGGAAATTAATACTTATATTCACTAAAATGTCATTTTTCCAACAGTTGAATACTCACAAATGTTTGTTGAAATATTGACTCAAAATTGTAACCACAATTTTGTGAGTTGTCACGAAAATTGTATTGCAACATGCTGCTCAAATATTGCTACAAATGTTCAACATTGTTACCTCGGATGAAAATCATGGCAATGAATATATGTTGCATGTAATTCCATGTTTCTCAAAAATGTGACCTCAACAAAGTTGCTTGAATATTGACCAAAATGTACCACAAACATGAGATTCACCGCAATATGTTGAACATAGTGTAATATCATCCAAATTTGAACATGTTGACATCGATGAAATACTGGCAAATTAATCACTATGTATTGCACTGAAATTCCTGTCGTACTCAAAAGTTGCTGAATTACATACAACAAATGTTCGTTGAAATATTGACACAAACATGTACCAAATCATTGGAGTCACCGCAAATTGTTTAACATGCTCTAATATCATGCACAATGTTACTGTTTGCACGTAATATCATGCAAACACTTGATCACTAAAGTGTTCAAAGGATACATACACAAATTGTTTGAAATATTGTGACTCAAACATGACCACAAATATCATCGCTCATCACAAATTTGCTGCCATCTCAAAAATCATGCACAAATGTTGTACATTTATCATTCGCAAAAATACATGCCAAAGTAATATCTTGTTGTATTAAATGTCATTACCAAACAAATTGTGCAATTACCAAAAATTGTTGAAATATGTACAAAACATGTACACAATATCTCGCATTTTCACGCAAAATTCTGCAACATGTGTAAATATGCTAAATGTTGTAAAATTGTTATCCACAAAAATATTGGCCAAATTGAATCACTTTGATGTCATAAAGTCATGTCATACCAAATTTTGACATATACACACTCAAAATGCTAATTGTCAATTGTACTGAAATGATAAATCATTGACCACAAATACATTAGGAATTGTACCAAAAATGTTGTTGAAATAGTACTACAAACATTGTACAAATTTGTATTGATCAATCTATAAAATATCATGCCACAATGTAAT